>DWME01002778.1:0-19923 GCA_018244795.1 Parelbella ahira ahira | reverse complement strand
GGTAGTTTCATTTTGACGTGCAAAAAGTGTTCTATTGAACCAATTTTGAATAAATGACATTTGAATTTGAATTTGACATTTGAAAACTAGTTTGGTACCCAGTCACTTGAAGATGTCATACAGTACATGTATTTGCGTATGAGGTGAACAATCTGTTCAGTAAATAGTTATAGATCATAAGTAGATTTGATATTGCTCCATCTTAGGACAAATCGCGGCCAAACGCTAGTTTATTATATGTTAAAAAAAAATACATAACAGTAACAGATGCCTTGATAATACAAAAAACAATCTTTAGTGTCTGTTTTCAAAGCTGCTTAAAACTTATATTCGTTTCTGTTTATATATTTCAAACCATAAATTCCAAACATGAAGGTATAATATCTAAATCCTTTTTTGTTGTAAGTTATTTAATACACATATCATTCAAGTAGAGGTCGTATGAGAATTCAATAACCTTAGCCTTAACATTTTATTTTATATATTAATAAACATATTTCTCTTGCAGCTGGATGAAAACGGATCCCTAACGCCAGTCAAATTGTCTCAAATTGCTAATGTTTCCGTCCTACTTGCACGTGAACGCCTGTTCACGACTGAACGTCTCGGATTAGCATGTCGGGACGAATCTATCGAGGGTCTAGCTTTCTTCCCAAATCTGTTCCTGACAAAAGCTTAATTGTTACCGTTTTTAAGTAATATATTAGAGATATTATTGTTAATAAGGTCTTTTATTTTAGTCAAAAACATATTAAGCACAAATATAATTTTATTTAAGCAAATTTCAAATTTTACAAAAAAGCTTACCTTTCCCAAAAAATCTATGAGCTGCAACTGCAATATAACCTACATAACTTTAGCCTTCCAAAAAACCATTTTACAAAATATTTTCATCTTGAATACAACTCTTATTACATGTTTATAACATTCATATCATCATTATCAGCCTGCTTCCTTCCACTGCTAGACATAGGCCTCACCAATGGCACGCCACTGCGCTCTTCGCATCCAACCACTGCCAGCCACTTTCTGTATATCGTCACTCCAACTAGCTGGAGGGCGTCCTACGCTACGTTTGCCAAGTCACGGTCTCCACTCCAGAACACGTCTGCTCCAGCGGCTATCGGTTCTGCGACAGATTTGACCTGCCACTGCCACTTCAGCTTGCTAATCCTGTACGCGTATGTATACCAGAATTGCTCGTTTAAAGGTATAGAAAGATAGAGAGATATGTAGATGTTTACTTTGCACCCAGAGAGAACAAATACTTCTACTCAACAATACAACGTGGAATATCAAGTAAGAAAACCTTTGCTGCGAAGCTAGTAAGGATCAAATAATTGCGTCGGATCAATCTATTAATAATAATTGTTACTAAAAACTTATAGAGTTAACAGACAAGAATATACCAATCCAACTCTTCAATAGTGACGAAATAATGAAAAAAAATAAAAAACTAAAAAAAGGAAAAGAGTCCAGGCGAAGACCAATATCTCTAACGAATCTTTAATGTTTGGAAACCACATATTGATAGAACCTATCACTATTTTATTCAATGAAATATTCGAAAAGCAGGAAATACATTCTAAATGGACAAAGTCACGGATAATCCTTATTTATAAAAAAGGATATCCAGCAGATATAAATCACTACCGACCGATCAGCTTACTACCAACAATGTATAAATTGTTTGCAATGTATTTAGAAAAAAGAATAGAGTGAACTCTAGAAAAATATCAACCAGAAGAACAGGCAGGTTTTCGGCAAGGATACTCAACAATCGACCAAATACCTACATACCTAGGAACAAGTAATAGAAAAACATGAAGAATTTAAGAAGGACCTCTACCTAGCATAGTATGTTGACTACGCGAAAGCGTTTGGCCCTATTTCACATAAGAGCATATGCTCTTGTGTGAGAGCGCTGCCACCCTGCCAGAATCATCAGACATCAGAACCTGCCATTTACATACATCAATGTAATTAAGGACATCTACAGCAAAAGCACAAGTCGCGTAAAACTAGATAGACTACGATCAGAACTCAGTATCCGTAGAGGTGTGAAACAAGGAAATCCACTGTCAACTAGGATTTTCATAGCTATACTACAATACATATTGGAAAAATGAAACTCTGGTAGAAAGGGAATACTCATAGATGGAATTTATCTCAACAACCTTAGATGTGCCGGTGATATATGTAGTTCTCTTCGCTAGAACATCAAAGCGACAAGAAGTTATGCTAAGCGACACTAGTAAAAACATCGGTTTACTACTAAACACCTCAAAAACAAAGTTATCTACCAATGGAAAGAAAACACACATAAAAGTAAACCAAACGCCCGTTAAATATCTAGAGAATAAATATGTATGTATAACTTATTTATTTAGGAAAACGAAAATCATTCAAAAACTCAAGACATTCGGATGTATTGGATAGACGAATAAATATAACATGGAAAAAGTACTGGAGCTTCAAAGAAATTTCAAATCAAATTAAATATATTTATTTGCAAGAACAAGGGTACAGTGAAGTTGTTACAAGTTTCATTGTACCTACATAGGATCCCCAAGTTCTGCCTGTTAAGGCATGCAAACTTATCATAATAATTAACATAATACAAGCAAATGTAGTAATATTTCATCATTAATATGTCCATTAAAATCTTAGTCATGTCAGAGTTCATGATTAAATTAAAATTACATATCAGTAGCCATTAATACAATAATACAGTTTAATCTTGTGAAATTTCATTAACAGAACAGTGCGCCATGTCAGTAAATATTTTTTTAATGATGTTTTAAAGTCATATCTATTTGTTTTTATTTGTAATATGGCTAGACAAACGGTTATAAATACGGGGTCCCATACAATATGGACTGTTGTGATATGGACTGTTCTAATGTCAAAGGCTACGTTTTTAAAAATCTTTCCTCTGTGCTACTTATTGAAATGGAAATGGGCCGGTCATATGGCCCGCTACTCTGAGAACAGATTGCCGAATCGTGTCACCAAATGGCACGGGCCGAGAGGAAAATGACAAAAAGGCAGACCAAAAGCTCGCTGGTGCGGTGAACTAGCCAAATTTGCAGGAAGAGACTGGATGGAAGTCGCGAAAGATAAAAAAAAGGGTGGCAATTGGAGGAGGCCTTTACTAAATAGGAGCCATGATATGTTTTAGTTAATCTGCAGACGTAGTTTATGGTTTTTGTTTTCATTTTTTAAGTTAATCAAAAGTTCTAAAGAATTTTCCTACAAATTTATTGTAAATATGTCGTGGAAATAAAAGAGGCTTATTATTATTAGTTAGCAGTTTAATAAATGTATCACGTACGGTTCATATGCTGTACTAGCAAACTTTAGCACAGGCATTTAATTGAAAATAGTAATTATTAGATAATAATTACTATTTTCAGCACAGCTAACTCTCATTACGTATGCCATGATTTGATATAATATCATTTAACAGGTGCGTGTTCTAGTTCGCCTCTCCCGCCGCACTTCGCCGGCCCGGCCCCGCCCACGTGTTGCCAGGGAGAGCGGGGATTTTAACAAATCTGACATACGCGACAACCACAACATAGGACCGAACTATTGATAATATATATAGGTATATATATACATTATACACACAAATTCATCCATACGAATATGTATATATTTCTATTATAAATTTATTACGACCTCTCAAACATGTAACATCACAACGAAAACTTGTTATATATAATTATTTGCATATGCGCGCATAACTTTTTGGCGAAGCGCTTTTAGTAGCGCTGCTCTTGTACACCGCAAATCACGTGTAACGTCATACATCGTTCTGCTCAATCGGCTGACGGGCGGCCGCTTCCTAACGGTACATGTCCTAGAGCGTCGACATGCCTAGGGCGGTACGCAAATAACATACGGTAGAGCGAGTCATTTCGACAGAGGTTCTGCCCACTAATCGGGGTAGTCTGGTGCTG
The DNA here is from genome assembly GCA_018244795.1 of Parelbella ahira ahira. NCBI lineage: Eukaryota > Metazoa > Arthropoda > Insecta > Lepidoptera > Hesperiidae > Parelbella > Parelbella ahira. The sequence goes on along the minus strand of DWME01002778.1, from coordinate 15,958 downwards.
GTGGAGTAATCTCGATGCTTGTCGATTCTGTGGAGACAGACCCCTGCCCGGGGTTAATAAGTAGTCATTCTTGTGGATATGAATCGCACCATTACAATTTAACATACTTGCACATTTGCACCAGCACCACGAATGGACAAAGTATAATGTACATATGTTGTACTCATAACACTGTCGTATATGTATATTTTATACACATCACCCAGCATGCAAAATTACGCACTGAGTTAATCAATAGTTATGTATTACATTCCATCGAGGAAATTTACTCGAGACATTCTACACCAAGTTGTACGAGCGGCCAAATAAAGTGAACAGAAATATTTTATCGACGTAAATGATTGTCCAAAAATTATAATTCATATGTCATATAATACAATAAAGAAAATAAATAAACGGGAACAATGGCAAAATATGAGCAGTTGTGGTACGCGCTACGCCGTAGCATCTCTTTATACACACTCAACACATTCAACAGGCGTTCCTTGTGCGACAGCTACGAGTGGATTTAATTTTTCGTAACAAGACCGATCGAGCGCTCGATTAAATATAATACATAAACGAGTGTCAGAGGGGTGGCAGGTTGGGCGCGTAGGGCGGTTGCGATTCTGCAAGCTGCAGGTTTAAGGCGAGACTGGGGGCGGTGCGGTGTTGGCTATAAAACATCAGTTTCCGCGCCTCTCGGCGTTCAGTTGACAGCGAGAAGGCGCGGCAAGCGCTCCGCGCCATGTCCACCCACTCTCCCGGCTCCGAGAGTGAGTTGTCTGTCGAAGAAACTTTGCTAAATTCGTTCGTGCGGGAGAACTTTAGCAATGAAATCGCGAATTTTAATGCGTCGGAAATAGACTCCATGAGTTTTTCCAATACGACAAATGTCGAAACGTTCATCGTGAACTTGGCCAGCACGATGTACGTTTTTTTGATCCCCTTACTGGTCACCATCGGCGTCATCGGCAATGTTCTTTCGGTTTTCGTCTTCTTCACGAGCAAGTTGCGCATGCAATCTACCAGTCAGTATTTGTCAGCGTTGGCAGTATCCGACTCGGTATTTTTGACGCAACTCGTACCGCCCTGGTTCAGCACGGTCGAGTTAAACGGACTTTTTCATCAAGAAGGATTCTGCCAAATTTTCGTGTATGTTTCGTATGTAACATGTTGCTTCAGTGCATGGCTCGTGATCGCGTTCACCGTGGAAAGATTCATAGCGGTGCAATATCCATTGCAGTGCACGTCCGTCTGCACGGTGAAGAGAGCCAGATACGTTATATGCACACTAGCTGTGGCAGCTTCGTTGGTCAACATACCCGTGATACTATTCGCTGGACCAGGCGACGAGGAATGCAATATAGATCGAGAACAACTAGAGTATGCTGCAAGATTTAACTGGGCGGATACTGTCTTATCTTTCACGATACCGCTGGCATTGATAGTAACACTGAATGCGTGGATAATGATCGGCGTATGGAGATTGGAACGAGAGCGGCTGAGACTGGTGAAACAGGAGCAGCTGGCGGCGCCGCGGCCGGGACGGCGGCAGCGCCTCACCCGCCCGATCACCTGTCCCAGCTCGCAGCAACGAGTCACAGGCATGCTGCTCCTCGTCTCCTCCGTGTTCGTTGTCTTCAACTTGCCCGCTTACACGATGCGAGTACTGGCATATGTTTACGATATGGTGAGTAACTATTGTAACGCTACAAAATATTTATTTCATTCCTGTATTCTGGCCAAACGAACAAATACTTTATATATGTATATTTTTACTACACATTTAAGTTTTAAAAATAATTTCAATTTCAACGGTGTTTTGAATGACATTGCTCTGCGCTTTATTTTTTAAATAAATCTGTAATATTTAATAAAAATAAAATAATTGTATATTCTAATCAGTTTATCTCAGCATTTTTAATTATTTTTATAGATTCATTCTTTCCTGTGCCTTTATAAAATGCACAAAGTAAACAATTTAATTTGTAATACATATATTAGACAATATATTAATATTTTAAGTAAAAATACAAATTTACGGCTTTCCATTGCGCGTATCATTGCCTTATACTTTTGATTCAATAAATAAATCAGTGCAATATTTGAAATAACACCCGATAATTAATTTAAAACAGTGTTCAGTTAACGAGATCGGCTCGCCGCGGGCCGCCGCCGCCGCCACTAAATATCCACGTCGCTATATAGAAATAATATTATACGCCTATAGCAAATTTATTCTATTTTTCAAACGCTTGCTAAGATCGAATTGGGCGACAGGCGGCGATTATTTAAACAATTTTGTTTTCTCGGCTTCTACTTCTTCTTCTATGTTACTATGTTCACGTGTGTAGGTTCTAATTAAAGTTCTGCACGAAATATTACCACTCGTTGCCTTTCAGCACTAACCTTCACATTTTTAAAAACACTACTACTAATCAGAAATCACTAATCACTAATCGTCATAATGTATACTGTTAGTATTTAAAATTTTATACAATAGTGGGTTAGATAAAGACAACGGAAAAGTGATTACGTACTTTATTTATTAGACCGGTAACAATATATAAAAGCTGAGATTTTCAATAAGAAAACTATACGAAACAGGATGAGGATAAATAGGAAGAGAAATATTTTCCACGAGTAGTGGGGTCAGGGTCTGAATTTAAGCCCGGTAAATGGCTATAGGCTCACCCCCTAATTCGTAGTAGGTCATGTAACCGATGAAACGTGGGAGTGTACTACATCATTCCCCTGTCTATTTCTTCAGGGATTACAGGGCTGATGTCACATCAGTCATTATTGTAGTAGATACTTATTAATTAAAATAAGAGGGTGTAGGTTCGTTTCCGTTCTACCACAAAATTTCAAAATGTAATAATGACAGATTTGCATATACACACATAGTCTAATTATCTGACGCGGGCCCGACTCTTGCTCTGTTAATAAGTTTTAAATACAACAATAATGATAACTTTTTAATAAATTATTATTTGGCTGACTTGGTGCCCACCGCCCTCTACAATACTTTTATGAAAAATAAATTAACTACTTTAGTTCACTAATTCTGTTAACCTCGAATAATCATAATAAAATATATTTAAAGGGATTCAATTTTCAAATCAATCCTATCGTAAATAATAAGAAGAGTTATAAGTTACACGGGCGGGGCCTATCGTTGTAGACGCTATCCTTCAGGCTATAATTAAAATACGATGTTGTTACAATTCTTCGTGGTTCGTGTATTGTTAGTCTTACGTAAACATGAAGCTCAGCTCGCCAGCCGACGTTTGCAGCGACTTTTGCTAGTACCGCGCTCCATTTTAATCATCCATAATTTTGTATATGAGGACAAGTATTTGTTCTGCGTCCGAGTGTAAAATGTCTATATCAGTATATATTTATATGCATGTAGTTTATCAGCAGTCTGGTTACCATAATACAAGGTCCCTTGATGTTTGCTTACTTTGGAATCAAATAGCCGTGTCGGGAGATATCTCGAGCTATTTATTTATTATGAGCAAATTATTTAAAGCCAAAGTGATATGCCATCAGTTCGCAAGCAGACGGAGGAGTGTAGCATACTATCCACTACCTACCACAATGGACGTTTACGACCAACCACGGAATTGGGGATGATTTTTTATTATAATGTGTTCTAAGCGATGTAGCGATCTCAAGGTGCAATTTTACTTATAACTGTATGCAGGTGTGGATGAGCCAATTCCTGCTCGCGTATATTATCAACACGCCCATTCTGTGTAAATCGAAACCTGCACTACACCATTGCTCGCGCTCTCTCAAATACGCCCATGCACACATGTACAAACATATACGGACACATATATTATTTTAATGCATGTCTATATCATACTAAAAGCAGTGATAGCCTAGACTCCAGGGGTGTTGGGTTGAAATCCATGGAGCGCACCTCTTTACAAATAGTGCCTTTTAACTTTAAATATCACTTGCTAATGCTGAAGGATAACATCGTGAGGAAACCTGCACACCTTAGGATTAATATAAAAAAAATTCTAAGTTGTGTGAATTTATAGAAAATTTACTCTTGTCCAAATACACGAAAAATGATGGCGATCCCCATGAGCTAACAGTGCGGACCAAGCGTACGCTGTCAGCGTCATACTGGAATCGATAACGTCGCTGGTGCTGTGCGCCTCGGTTGGGATTCACATTGATAATGGCACGGGGAGATAGGCAGCGCCAGGCGGAATATGGGATAGAGAAATTTGCCATTTAGTGTGGTTTGCGTTAATCCTTAAGGGGCTTGGCAGGATGTTGTAATAATAATTATAATAAAGAGGAGCGCACCTTACAAAACGCAGGTATTTACATATGTCTACCAAGTACCAACTAAGAATAATCCTTCTTAAATGTGAACGATAGAAAATAGTTAAGCAACATACAAGAAACATACAATGTTCGGGTACTCTCCAGTGTAGGTGAAGGCGGCATCTATAATATTGACGCTTAGATTATTACATGAAGCCCTGATTTATATCAAATAATATTTCTTACTGAGTATATATTATAATAATTACCGCGAGCGAATATTGTTATTCTATACAAGTAATATTGTCTGTAATAGTGTACGCTTCTCCCACTCAACAACCGAAATACGATCTCTGCTACAAATTTCTTAGAATCACAAAATCGAGGCCAATATAAACTGCCTGAGGTATATATTTGCCGTTGAGTGGATGATAACAGAGCGTCTGGTATATATTAAAATAATAGAAATTATATTAAGCAATTTACAGATAACTGGCAAGTGATCCAGCGAGCAGTGAACAATAACATTAATAAAATGTAGCCACGTGGAACATGTCGATAGGGCTCAGGCTTCCGGCTTGACGTCTACGGCCGTTAGCAGTCGACGATCGCCCAGTTTGCCAACCAACTAAATATTCAACGACCATGTAATTCTTGATTTTAATTAAAAGGTAAAGCAAAACGCACAACTATGTAACATCAAAGATTTCATTGATAATATCAACCGCGGTAAAAAATAAAGCGCATAGCAACAAGAGCCGAGTTTACATGTACATACGTACAGATTGAGTGCCGCTGACGAACGTGCCCACTGCGCATCCGGCGGATACCGAGGGCTGATTCAACCCGCTATACTAGACGATCTATTGTACTTACCTGACGCAAACGAGCGCTATTATCTGTACTGTCCAGATGTACTTTTCGTGGTACTTTTATACCGACATATATTTGAATTAAAGTAAATTTTAGTTTAAGTTAAATCAGGTATCAAATTGCAGTTAATTTTTAAATAAAAAGTTATACCTCTTTAGCAAAGTCAAGTTTTCCAGCCAGACGGAAATTCGGCCTTTATCATCTGCCAATGTATTTGCCTCCAAATCAATTTGCATCGTATTCGTTTGACGCAATATACTAAGGATGAAATGCTGCTGTATAGAACTAGGCACAAAGTTCAATGAACATTTACGGGAATCAGTGTCTGAAGCGCACGTTGACATTATTATATTATGAAAACACTGCACATTTTGCAAACATAAATACGCTTATGAATTAAAAACACTGCTGGTTTCACGTTTCTTAGTGTTGCCTCTCAATGGGAGCTTTCCAATAACGCAAAGGAATGCCATGCAAATATATTCGCGCACACACACACGCACACACACATGCACACACGCACACACGCGCGCATACACATACACCCACACACGCACGCACACGGCCAGAAACACACACACGCACGCATGTATACACATGCATACATATACACGCACACATATACACGCACACACACACGCACACGCACACGCACACGCACACGCACACGCACCCGCACCCGCACCCGCACACACCCATATATATTCTTCGACTTGTCGTTGAAAACTACATAATATATTAACATGTAAATATTTTTGTGTTTTCTGTTCGCTGCTTCCACACTGTATGCAGCATATAACCGATGTAAAGAAAGCCTACTGTTGCCGTAGCGGCTTTTATGTAAGTATCGATTAATTATATAAATATTATTGACTGCCCCGTTGGTCGAGTGGTTGCAAACGCGACCTGCGAACGGGAGGTTCTGGGTTAAAATCCCGGGTCCGGGTACCATTGGAATTTTGAATTTCTAGTAGTGACTCGGAGTCTGGATCTGTGCTCGGTGTGTGGCAATAGGCTCTAGTGCTTCACCGTCACGGAAAGTTTTATTTTTTAGTCAAAGTTATTTGAATGATCAAATACACTTCCGCTATTCAGCAATATGTTTTAATTCTTTCACAACATCAAGAGGTACATGTGAAATGGTCTTATAAAACATAATGAATAAAAATAGTAGTCGTAAGTACATGGATAAATGAAAAAAGCTTTAATTTTTAGACTGCAATTAACAAACTGAATTAAAAAACTATAGACTGTTGTTATGTCGGCTGTTGCTGATTGTAGCGTCCATTTAAAATAAATGTCTTAAAAAGTGCCATTTTGATGTGAGCCAAGAGAAATTTTTCACGTTTAGTTGGATTCCGCGAAGGAATAGCTTTGTGTACGTACGAACAGCACTCGCCAGTCGCTTTACTCGCACGGATTTTGGAAACAATTACTTTGCATTCGTTTTGTATTACATATGCACACACACATCTAAAATAGTCACTCAAATTTTGCAATTTATTTTTTTATAGCCACTAAGGTTCATGTTTAAATTTACTTTGGTTCTGAGCCTGTCATATTAAAAAAGTATCATTTTGAACACACTAAACTCATATTATAGCCGCCACGTGTACACATACTCGTTTAAGCGCGGACCATTTCGGCGTATGCCTTATACGAAATGCCTCTTAAGAGATACCTAACAACCAAATTAATTAAAACTTTTCATTGGCAGAATTCGAATGAGATGGACGACGGATGGATGGCAGCGCAGCATATATCGGCCATTTTGTTCAACGCCAACTTCGGGATTAACTTCTTCCTGTACTGTCTCAGTGGCCAAAATTTCCGACGCGCTCTAAAACAAACCGTGCCGTGCTTCGCTTGGTTGAACCGTTTCAATAGCGCCCGGAGACGGCGCGGGCGCCGCGTCGACAGCTTCCAGAGTAAGTACTTTCTCTTTGCTCATAACACTTCGCCGTTGGTACTTCTACTGAGGTAAGGAGGTCTCAATTATTGCATTCCGCAGATGATACGGTCGTAACCCATTTTTTACCGCAGTCCTACCTATTCACATACAACAAACAACCTATTCACATTAGATTTGTCACTTTTGTTCCACTCTGAATTTGTAGTATCTGTCATAACAATATCCCTTGTATCGATACGTATACCATATTATGAAAGGAAACTAGACTATAGCGATCAGTTTTGCATTGGCTCGCATGCCTACAACTAACAGTCAAAACAATCGAAAGTATTAAACACTGTATACACATATTAGCTTGTAAATCAGCGCATTAAATAGAGGAATCTCTATTAATAAAGAACTGAAAATTAAATTACAGCGATGTATGTAAATACTAAAACCACTGTATTTATTTTTTTGTAATTAGCATTTTTCAGAAGAATTTAACATCGTGAATATTTTTCTGTCTATAACAATATCACGGTAACAAATCGGTTTGATGCAGGACGCGATAAATTATAACATAAAGTAACTGTTGTCTCATGATGAGTGACGACTGCACCGTCTTCGTGCGGTAAACAATATGCACCTACTCATCGCGGACGGGCTGCAACACCCTCAGGTGTAGGCACCGATTTAAAATCAGGGTGTCGGCTTGCATCGCCGGCTGCCGAAAGTCTGTAGCCGACGCGCTGATACAGAGGGACATTTTTATTCTGAATTTATTTCTGATATTTAATATTCATTTGGAAGATAACAAAAATAACTACGAAACATCGAATACAAACCAAAATAGGTATTTATTATTTTTCATAGAATGTAAATAAACAATACGTATAAAAATATATTGAGATGTTTATATGAAATTCATCGGCCGTCTGGGTTCTAACTAAAAATTCCAAGTAAACAAGAAAATAATGTACCGTTAAGGTAATGAGACTACATATTTTAGTTAAAGAATATCTGGACGGTTCTACTGAAACATTAAATTTGAAGTAACTGATTACGCTTTCGTCGGAAAATGAGGCAGGCTCATCGATAAAGGATTTATGTAAACTTCCAACAATTTACCAGCACAAGTAAGTCATTATTTAGGTCAATAATTACATTGTAATATTTTAGCTCACTGAATAGATGAAGCTACTTTTCATTGTATTAACTTTTAAACATGCCTAGGACCAACAGATAAAACATACAATTTGATTAATTCCAGTAACAACAAAATATATAACTAAGTACTCCACGAAGGATCTCTAGCGCTGTACAAGACGGATACGCAAGTCGCTTGTTGAGATCCCTACTCGTACATGTGTGCGCGCGACACGTCGGACAGCCATAGCAACATTCTTATATATAAACTGAGAGTTTTATAGGACTCGCTCACTTGCGTATCACTATTAAGTTTTGAGAGGGACACACGATTTTTACTTTCGTCCAAATAAAAAAAATCATAGAGTTCATATGCTGTTCGTGTGTGACAGAAAAACTATTGGATATATTTAAGTAAATCTTTTCTAATTTTACTTCTTAGACACTTGTCCCTTATTTCAAATAATATGACGATATCTTCATTTAGTGAACTTATTTACATCATCTAAGGGAGATAGCGCTGCGCTCGAGTTAGGGAAGGGCTGGTTAATTAGTGTTATTCAAATTAAATAGCGCACGGCGGCTGAAAACTTATTAGTGTACCTACTTCAGTTATTTTCCTATTCATATTTCAGTACTGACCGCAACAAATTCTGAATTCTGAAATTCATTCAAAAACCTCATTCTGAATGTGAATCAGTAGTGACTACGAAATTCAGTAATAAAATAGAGAATGTGATAAATTATGTGTTACATTGGCGCCTGAAACTTAGATTAAAATATACTCTGAATAGTTTTCCCAAACGAGCCAAGAAATGTATAAAAATAAATCATAACCACGTAGGTAAACCAAATGTATTCAACATGTACCTGACGTCGCCGCTGCTTCCGGACCGTGTCACACAGTGGGAATGCGGCTTACATTTAATTACCTGATAGAGCGCGCCTGTCAATATACAACAAAATACAAAATGTGGTTACTTTGAAAGTTTTGAAAAAGCAAATCAATCGTTTGATAATCGCTACCTCGTCTCGTAGGCGGATGTGGACAAACGTTCACTGTTCGCGTCACCTCGTCTCGTGCGCCACCTGGTGCCCTCCGCTGTTATTACAGCGCGCGTTGTTACCGAGTAAGCAGCGGCCATTAAGATTCGCTACCGTTTCATGGCTCATTTAAACTTTCAAAGACAATAATTAATCAATATTTAAATATTTCCTAAAGTCTTGCTGTGAACTGAAACATGTTCAGAAATCTTCGCCGCCCCAAACGTATTCATGTCAAACATGTCTTTATACATTTTTCAACGCATCATTGACAACATAACCATTGGATTCATTACGAATGACAGCTATAAGTACATTAGTAAAATGTTACTTGAACATTATTATTTTTAAATAAAAACATTTGAGAGTATTATTGAAATAAATTTGTATATGATTACATATAAAATCATAAAACAACACTACCTACAAAATTAAGGTGACCTTTTCGTTATAAGTTTTGTCCAAATAAATAAATAGAAAATAGCTAAGAATACTCACCGTCAACAAGATTGGTATAAAAAAGCGAAGATATATTGTTTTGTAAATGAGTGAAACCGCGCCACAGTTTGTAAAATTAAAATTAAAATTTAATAAATTTAAACTCTACCTGGGTAGTGTTAATTTATTATGCGCTGACATAACAATGCGTACGTGCAGGTTAGTTGTACGGCTTATTCTGAGCAGTGAGCCTAATGAATGCAAACCATCAAATAAATAGCTGGACATTTCTATTTCTGTTTATTTTTTTTAACTGTTTTGTACACAGATATAAGAACATCAGATAAAAGTCATACAAAAAATAATTACGATCAACAGCGCGGCCTTAGCCACATCCCCGAATGAAACGCATGATAAGTACTTACGTCGAAATGAATAAATCTTGTGCGCACATGTAGTAAAACTCTTATTTCACTTGAAACTATATTATTATAGTTATATTAATATCTCCGGAAAATGACGAGGTGGCGTGCACGAAGAGTAAAATGTCTCGCTGTTCACAAAGCTGCCGTGCCTCTGCTTGACGCTTTACTCCCTGCATACCTATATCTCACAAGAAACAATGTGGTGCATATTTTTGCAGAATCAACGCTGTGTTTGCTAACGAAAGAGGGGAACGTTTTAACACTGACGCATATACATTTGCCCGCAGTGACACCTGCAAGCAACGAGGTGACCGGCGCCGAGCCGCCGGGGGAGCCGAGACGGCGGATCTTCGGTTTTCCTTGGTCCTTGAATGTCCGGAACCAAAGAGCCATGCGCCGGCGCGACGAGCGCGACGTCCACAGGCGCACTCGGCCGCGGGAAAACATCGAGATGAAAGTGATCACCCCGCGTATCAGTAGCGCTTCCGGTTCGGTTTGCGCACACGCCGCCGACAATCGGCCAACATCATGACGACGACTCAAAGCTAGCTTTAACATTCCGGTGCCTATTGGTCGAAAGATCACGCGGCCGTTGAGGCAAATCGAACGCGTCATGACCGCCAAGGAACGACACAAATTAGATGAAGAGAGATACGGTTAAATTAAGTGGATAGATGATATGTAAGGGGTCGGTATGAATGCGATTAATTTATAACGTCATTTAGCATAACAACTTGTAATACATTTTTATCACAGTGTTGGATTTAAGAGAATGTCAAAGCAAAGCAATTGTTTGAACCGCCACAAATATTTCTCCTTTAGTTTTTTATGTTTTATGTACGGAGGTGAGGAATGACGACTCGTAGACTTTAATTTAATAGTTCCTAGACGGTGAGGCGCAAGTCGCGCGGGCGCACCCGGTGCGCCGGAACGTTACGGCTAGTTTGAACAATGTTAACGGATGTTTACTGCGCAGTCGCAGTGCGTGTATCGGTGTGTGTCATTTCAATTCAAGGGTTATTATTTCCTGTAATGTTCTAATTAAATATTTATGATTGTGCACATATGTTGTACATGTTTATGTACATATTGTCTCTTTGTACTTTGTTATTTAACAAGTAAGGTGTATATATCAATTACTTAAAGCGTTAAACGACATACTTAGAATTTATCATACTGTGTTAAAATTGTGATTACCTAGTTTGTAAGAATGTTTCCGTGTGTTTGACTATTTGTGACAATAAAGGAATATTTTACCAAATTTATGACGCGTTGTTTCTTCACTATTCTACGTGTTAATCTGTTTAACAAACAGGGAATTATTACTAAAGGTATTTAGCTTAATTTATTTTGACAAACGTAGTGTAGAACGCCCTCCAGCTAGGTGGAGTGACCATATACGCAAAGTGGCTGACAGTGGTTGGATGCGAAGAGCTGAAGATCGAGCTCAGTGGCGTGCCATTGGAGAGGCCTATGCCCAGCAGTGGACGGAAGTAGGATGATGATGAAGATGAATTACCTTATACTAATAAATGCACATAGCGGTAAAACTAACATAGGTGTATAGTTAGCTAATCCTTTTATTCATTTTATAATATTTGGTACACTCCGACTACTCAGTACAGGATCGGGCACAGCCGGATGGGTCGCAACAACCAGTCTCACTATGTGTATGCGAAACAGTCTCAGCGGCACCAGGAAATAGAACACTAATATTTATCATTTGTATTATTGCAAAAGGCCAGTCCATGTTTATTTATTTAAGAAAATCTGTGCGACTTTATCTGCCTTACAGGGAAACAAAACACCCACGAGCTAGTCTGTATTACTTAAATTAAAATTAACGGATTTTATCCAGGAATATACACTAAAAATGATGATTTAAACCCATATTTCAATAATGATATGAATAATCGGAAGAACGTTAGGACATTGGATAGCAACATTTAAAACGTTAGCCCCTTCACGAAGCCTACCTTGGGGAGCGATTAGGACCGGGAGATGACAGCAGTCTATCTGCTAATTAGTCAACGTTTCTTATAAATAATCGTTGAATAGGCTGATCGCAGTTGAACTAAAACGTAATAGTAAAACGTGGGAGTGTACTGCACTCCTCCGCCTAACATCCGAGGAGATACAACGCTGTTACGTTGTTACGTTCAATGCCAACGAGCGCCCTCATCACTAGTGCTCCCGTACATCTTGTGGTACCGAACAACTCGGACCGAGTATCTCATTTCTTCACAACATATACGCTTGTAATAAAACTGTAGCAGACTTAGTTGTCTACATGTATGTACATAATGTAAATGAGATAAAGCACGTCACGAGCCACTGACGCGTCGCAATAAAATCACAATTAGATTTTCTTTCTTTCTCACTAAATATATCTACATATCGTATTTTATACTATATAAATATGTACATACATATGTATATGTACATATATACTAGTACGTGAAGATGTGACCGTGAGCTTTTATTGAATAGGGCGCGGCTGCCATACAGCTAACCGGCGCGGTGGTCACGGTAGGTCACAGTAAGGACACTACTCGTAATATTATTACAGACGCAAATATTATTGCATACTGCATGAACACAGGCGCTCTTAGCAGTAGCGGGCCGGCACCACTCGGTCAAGCTTTTCAAAATCATTTCTAGTGTTATTCATTCTTTATACCGAAATTTATTACTTTTACAAATTTAAAGCTCCTTGCATAATGTACAGACAACTCTCTCATTTTTAGGATCCGGTCTCTTAATGTGTAGTAATAAATACGAAAAATGATTAACAAATGCACATCAAGCTAGAAATTCACTTGGATTTTCCATACATTTAGGGATGCCGATGAAGCACTACTAATCATACTATTTGTATACACACGCAAATTCATACAGATATATGTATGTGTGTGTGTGCGCGTGTGTGCGTGTGTGGGTGCGTGTGTGTGTGTGTGTGTTTACATATATCGGATCTATTATAATTGCATAAACCATAACTTGTCATTGCAAAGATTCTAATGTCCCGATAAATAAGGTAAGGAAGATATTTGGACATTGATAACGAACATTTAGGAGTAACGAGGTGACGCGTATCTTGATCGTGCGCTGTGAGCGATGACCAGCGGCGCCACTGACTTGTGAATGAACACGTCGCCACGGTTTTTACGTGCGGACTAAACATACGTGAATTACTTCAAGAGAGAAATTTAAAAAAAAAATCTAAATTTTATATGCCATTAATCCTCATAATTAACATAATTTTTATTGTAATCTAATCTTTTATTGTAATCATATAAGTAGGAGACTACTGAGAGCTAGGAGGAGGGACAATATTGAATATCAATATGAATTGGCTGGCGGCGGTTTGATGCGACGAGCTGAAGATCGAGCTCGTAGCGTGCTATTGGAGAGGCCTGTGTCCAGCAGTGGACGGAATAAGGCTGATAATGATGATAATAATATTATTCACCTGTGTCAGTTGTTGCCATAGAATTTTTAACGTGGAGTTGGGAAAAAACAAAGTTTTCAATACATTAGGAAGTTATCGCTTTCATTATAAATTTCGAAAATCAAGTTTTCTGTTTTGAAGCCCTATGAAGCCATTCTATTTTTACAATGATATCCGTATGTGCGTGCGTGGGTGTGCACGTGTGTGGGGCTGTGAAAGTATTAAGTGTGTGGGTGTGTGGGTATGTGGGTGCGTGGGTTTGAGGGGTGTGTAGGGGTGTGTGTAGGTGTAGGTGTGTGTGTGTGTGTGTGTGTACGTGCGTGCATGTGTGCGCTTGCGTAGTCCTTATAAATCGAGTAAAATTTGAACCAATTCGGCAAAGTAGATTCTAAGAAATACCAAAAATAAAATATACCAAATTATTGATGTTTTAAGATAACTTTGGAACGGTTTAACAATCGTCCCTATAAACTAATCACATCTTTAGCACAAAAGATGGCGTCAGAAACCACCAGTTCGACAAATATCGTTTTGAAAAATCTTCGAAATTTTTTTTTTCATTATACAAATTTCATTCATTCTTTTTCAAATTTCATTATACAAATAGTCGTTTGGAACAAAAACATAGCAGAAAGCTAGGAAGAAGAAGAAAGAAGTAGCCGAAATTAGAAACGGGCCGAGTCCTACTTTTTATTTATAGCCGAGTACCGTGTTGCACTCGTATGTGGCTGGATGTTATTAGTGCCCAGTATTCGATTGAGTTATTTGGCATGAATGAACCCTACAAAGCTTCACAAAATATTTGGAAGAATACTATGTATAGATTACCAAGAAAAACTAACTTCTTCAAAGCCACGGGAGCGCTACTATCTTTATTATTTATATACAAATTCATTAGAACGGAAATACTACTTATATTACTTAATTATAAAAGATAAATAATTAATTTAAGTTGAAAAAAAAACAAATACATCAACAAATTTAATGGATATCCCACAAATGTATTTTGCAATAACTGAATCATACAGAAAAACCTCTCCTTCCATTCATCTTCAAACAGATCACAATTAAGCGTTTATTCCAGGAGACCATTGAGCGCGGTGAGACTTCGCGGTGTAGGAGGTCTAGAATGTTCAACTGTCCGACATCGGAAACACTTTAAAGCCGAACCACTCTTTACTCAGAGCAAAACGTTAATATCTCTAAAAGTCTTCAACCCAGGGATCAGAATTTATTCAAGTAGTACCAACCACAAAATAAAACAAGATAACTACGTGCACTACTAAGTAAAAAATTAGGTACACTTTTATAGATAAGCCCTAGTTATAGCGAGCTAACGGTTTCTAAAGTTGGAAATAAGAGAATAATTATTGTAGTAAAATGAGAGGTTTATATTGAAATTCCCAGTTTCGTGGCCAACGTTTGGCAAAAGGCTCAGGAGCTATTTACAAGCACATCAGACTTATAACATAACTGGTTAAAGTTGAGAATGCTGCTCTCTTTTGAGGCAATTACTCGGTTCTTCAACCGAGCGTGCCAGCCGACTACGAATTGTATTACCTGTAGGTATATATTGGCACTCTTTTACAAAGCTTGGGGTATATGTATGTTGCTTTTATATTTTGAATACAAGGATGCTAACAATTTAAAAATATGACTCGTACTAAAATTCCCTGGATTAACCTTTAAATTAAATAAAGGGCATTATACAGTAAGCTTCTTTGTAAGATATACATATGTATAAAGGGCCACGTGTAGGGTAGTAGGTTGTGAAATTGGTAAAATAGATTCAGATCTTCAAAGGTCAGATGGGGCGACTGCTGAACGCGTTATTGTTTGAGTTACCGTGCTTCAAGGTTGCCCGAACTCACACTCAAGAATTCTAACATACTCCCTTATGTACGTAATAGTTGCGACTTTATTGGACTTCGTATATTGAGCGATTATTATTTGCCAATGACGCACACGTGGCGACAGTCTCTTTACTGAGGCTATTTACCTACGAATTCGGGACTTTTTCAATACACACAGTATATTAATTTCTAACGCGGTTGGATAACAGCGACCCGTGCCGACATCGCAAGAACAAGACATTTTAGTCTTCTTTTATTGCCTTTTAAGGGTCGGAACTCAGGGTGCTTCAAATAAGAAATGTTACGTAGTATCGATGACATGTTAGAAACTGCCAATAAAATATAATACGAAGGTGCCTATGTATATATAATATGACTTAAGATTGTAATACACTCCGAATGACAGTACTAGTTTACTCGTATATAATTTAAATGATAAAAAGGCATGGGATTGAATAAAACGTTTCACCAGGCTGTCTCTAAATTCACCATGTTATAGTTATAGAACTAAGTTGTAAGCAGATGACAGTAGGCTGATATTAACGCGCACGATGGCTGTCAC
>DWME01002777.1:0-19923 GCA_018244795.1 Parelbella ahira ahira | reverse complement strand
ATTTAAACAATAGAAACCGTTTAAATTTATAATCCGATAATCGTGTGTAAAATTGTCTACAAAAATCATTGTTTTTAAGAACATAAAATACTATAGTGCTTCTCCTATATTAACTAAGTTGTAAATCTACGCCTTCTAATGGAAATACTTCGGTTTTTAACAAGGCCCCCCCAAACAAGGTGGTTATCGTTAAGCAAAGTAGAGTAAACTAGTCAGATACTTTAGCGTAGGAGGCCGATAGAAGGATCCAGAAGGATTAGTCCATATCAATGTATTTTTACCAACGCTCATTAGAGATACCCCTCCCTATGTTGCTGTTAAAATCCCCTGACTAGAGTGAAAGCCATAACGAATTGCAAAGTTTGATATTATAACTAAAGGCTAATATGAAAATATAAAAAAGACTTTTTAACCCAGCAATATCCAAAAAATATATTCTATATTCATTCTTATCTTGTGGCACGTTGTTGCCGCGTCTCAAGTCTTATATGTATAACTGCTGGAAATCATCAAACTATTCAAAGATTTTAAGAAGACCAGTAACCACTTTTTCATAAGAACATTAATTAGTTATCTATCACAGCCATGAGGATAAAAAAACAATTGAAACGAATTCACGACTCTTCTGGACTAATTAAGTCCAAGGTTAACATTGTGCTCTATTCTTGTTACGTATAAAACCTAGAAAAAAAAACTCAATTCCATATCAAAATGAGTAATATTAGCAGTTAGCGGGACGCCAACCTAACCATGGAACGTCTACAAGGGGATCGATTAACACCAAATCATAAGCAAAAGTGACTTATAACAATCATTGGACAAAAAATGTTACCGGACGGTCCCAATCGACCGGCGGCCACTGCGGTTTAATCGACCACAGTGGCGTGTTAACGTCGCGTGACCCCCGTGCGTGCTGGCCCGTGCTTTGTTTGTGATTCTTAAAAAACTTATTAAAACCACAACTAATGTAAAGCCCAACTGCGGGCTGGAGGTGGGCGCGCAATATTTTATTCCGTTCGTCCTACGCGCTGGCGAAGGTTCAACTTCCAAAATCACAAGGTGCTTCATTATAATTATTTTATGTAGCAAGTTCAAATTGCCTTTATGAATGTTTTACCTCATTGTTTTCTCTCCATCTCCTCTCATAAATATAAAACAACGAGCCGTTCGAAAATGTTACCATATTTGTCACTTAAAAAATTTGTTCGACTGTGCCTACGGTATGTACTACATACAAATATATTTAAAAAAATGTCATGTATATACAAGCTTTTAAGTAACCAAATAAATATCTGATACAAAATTTACTCAAAAAACAATCACCAAAACAATATATAGATAATGCCTCATTTAATTTATAAGTAACAGCCTATTTACTATTAAATGTCTCTTGGGTATTTATACACGTGATTATCCACACATGATAAGCCAAAGCTCACAAGACACAGAGTGGAAAAGCGGGGAAGAAGCAAATAGTTAATCTAACAAAAACATATCGTAGTTTGGTATAGAAGTCTGGCCGGTGTCCAAAAGCTAACAAAATTCGGCTTGAACACTTAAACACTTCCAAAATAACTCAAATACTACCTCCAATGAACGCACTAAAAATATAAACTATGCCTTTCCAGACTGGACTCTAATGTTAAACTAAAATTCCACGTCTTACTTACGTCTTAATAATGTACATGTATAATAAGATATTGTAAAAGTAAACAACGTTAATAAATTAAAGTCATTTTTTGACGTCAGAACTCATTATTTATCTTTACAGAATAGGTCCGGTGCCTACTAACTGATGGGGGAGTCAGAAGTCTCCGAAAACGGAGTGTATTTATAAAAAGAATCATAATAATAATATAATTATTGTCAGTAATAATGATAATTATTATAATATACATTCCGGAAGGCCCAGGACCGGAAGGAGTGGTCGCCGATTGAGAGAGGCCTATATGCAGCAGTGGACTTATAGAGGCTGATGATGATAATGATGACATTTCTAATGTAGATCAATCTATACTATACTAGAACAACCAGTCACTAAACTACGCAAAATTACTATCAGGTTTAATATATTACGAGGCAAATCCCTCTTATCGTTATCAAGAAAACGTGCAAATTAATCAATATAATCTATATCTCACCAGAGTACGATAAACGTCGGCTCGATTTATTGCCGCAAACAATCATAACATGTTAATATTTGCTCACAAGATATGCACATGTGTGTCTCTTGTTGACATTGTACATACTCGTATATGCACTACTTGCAATGGCAACGTAGAGAGATTGAATAACAATTATTCTCCGTTCATCCAACACAATGCACTTCAATTACTTCACATCACTTAAGTTAGTTACATAAATCTATGTATATGAATAATAATCTAGTTTATATTTCAAATAAAAGTTTCATGACAACAGCTTATCACCTAGTTGTTTCGCGGCATAGGATATAAAATATGAAGACAGCAAGTTATATTATTACTCTTATTGACAGTATTAATTTTTATTACCTTTTATTTTTTGCTTATCAAAATATATTTTTTCTCTTAATATTGGATTTGTTCTTTGTATCGCTTTTAAAACTTGCATAGAAAAACTTACTAGAAAGAAGTTTCTTGTGAAAATCATTTTAATCTACCATGACTCGCTGCAACTCCTTAAGGGCACCATTTTTTTAATATACATATCTTGTTTGCTGTTGGCTAAGCTTATTATCATGAAGGACAAATTTATTCTGTCTCATCTCCTTCATGTAATATGTTTGCCTCGGGCAAGGAAGGAACTTTCGTTTGTCAGCGGCGATTTTGTCCAAAGTTGTAGAGGAAAGGTCCGTTCTAACAAGTTAAATACTCGACGTAGGAGTAGCTTTCGCTTTAAAATGTATGAAACGTTTTTGTCTCCCTATACTTTCATAAATTTGTACGAACATTTTAAAATGTAAATTAATTATTAACAGAATCGTAGCGCATAGATGTAAATTAATAAACATTTACTTTTAAATATAATGTACTATATTGTTCCCTAAAACAGAAGAAAAAAACGGTCAGATAACGCACTTGGTAAATGGTCATCGTCTGCCATAATCACCTGCAACACTAGAGTCATTTCGAATGCGTTGCTAGCATTGAAGAGTCTTTTAAGTGTAGGTCTGAAGTAATTACAAACCCGAATATACATACTTTATTGTGCATATAAAGTGCAAAATAGATGTATTATGTAAATATCATGTGTATTATGTATTACGGTACAGTCAATCATAATTGACACCAAAAGAAAAAACAAGAGGGCGCTATTATCGTTACGGGGCGATGTCTGTCATACAACCGTTTGAAAAGAATACATAGACAAATGTTGGGCAAACCGTACTGAACAAAGGATACTATCGAGACACATCTGTAATTTCCATATACATGCACATTAGCTGCTGTATTAGACGGCCTCGTTTGTAGAGTGGTTGCAAGCGTGAATGCTTTGCCAAATTTTTGGGTTTGATTCCCGGGTCGGGTACTACTGTGTTTTCTACCTCGATATTTCTAGCTACTCGAAGTACGTGTTAGTTCCCAGAATATAGCGTGAGGCTCACCAACTGCTCCTTTATATACTACACTCCTCTCCCCACCTCTTCCGAGAGATACAGACGTGATGATTCCTTTATACTGTTGTATACGGTAATTAAACGTATCAAGGAGTATCCACAGAACGTAGTTTAGAAAGTTTCCAATATTTTGATATATCACTTTTTAAGTCGCTCGTTACGAGAGTGAAAGGTTAATGAAACGTTTAAGGTTAACGTATCACTACATTCCATGTACATTAGTGTTAGCTCAGCTATGTGGGAGTGAGCTATATTAAGCTCTCAGCGTTCAGCTTGCCGTCTCACTAAGTGACATCAAGCTATACCTTTTTATTTCTCATAAGCTATTCAACGCTACATTCGTTAAATATGACGTCTAACTCGACAAAGTCCACGTTAACTAGAAAAAATAATCTCGACCAAATATCCTAAGCTAAACCGCCAAAGATGATTTTTAGAAACTTTCCGTCTGCGCCAACCAGTTCATTTCAAAACAAAGTAACTTTTCCAGTGAAAACTGCAAAGCTTTTTCGTGTGCATTGAAATATATTACTTTCCAATTCACAATAGGAAGTATATAAATTTCATAGCCTTCATAGATTTTAAGTCACAACTTTGCTCAGTTCACAGTAACTCAATAAAATTAAGGCATTGGATTTATGGCCACATTTAGTTAGATCTTCGTGTTAACCATATTCATTGCTACTCTATAACGTCAAAAAAAAAGTATGCTAAATAGGAATACTTGTCTTATTTTAAATAATAGTATAATTATATAACTGATTATATATATGTAACTGAGCACGGCTATTCTGCAAGAATAGAGATATTTGGTACTCCATCCCCTCTACCCACCCCATAAGGGACTTGGCCTAAAGATATGTATTTATGTTTCTTTTCCACTTTATTCTCCTTAGTCCTTACACTTATAGTTGCACTCGCTGTTTTCCTTAGTAGTATTTATTAAACATTTCGTTGTTACGTACGCATCTACTATATCTTTTCTCTTTACTTAAAGTAGTTCGATGGATTACCTGAAAAAAATTGGTCTTAAGCGACAAGACCGCCGATTGCTTATATTAAATGTCTGCATAGATTGTAATACATCTCATGTTATGTAAATATAATCAACAGTTATCTGTGTACGTTTGTTACAGAATTTGCGAATTGGTCTTTTACTTGGATGTTTCGATTCAAATGGTAAAATATGTCTGTCGAGCACTACCAGGTAAATTAGACACATCTCATTACAACTTAATTTTCAGAGGTACGAATAGTAGTGTGACTTTGTGTAGTTCCTACGACATTGAACATTCAATTACTGCATGTTTGCTTCATCCTGTTACAATATTGAAGGTATTAATTAAAAATAAATTAATCAATTTAATAACATAATAGAAAATAATTAAGTACAAAAAATGTACCCAATACTGTCAGCGTAGCCAATTTGTGTTATTACGAATAAATAAAACTCCTTTCCAGCCTCAATTGACGTGTTGCGTTCTGAAATGAAAATAAAAGTGACCTGCGCCATACTTCGTATTTAATAAAACGTAAATGGAAACTCTACATTTGCTTATAATTAGTAATCAGTAGTAGTTGCTCACTACCTATTTCATGGAACTTAAACGTATCTGGTGAAACATGGGAGTGTACTACACTCCTCTGCTTACCGCTTCGGGCATTACAGGCGTGATGTTACGTAAATCATTCTAATTTTAATTTGTAATAAGACCAGTGTACAACAGCAGTAAGATAGCATAGTGTTACTCCTGTACTTCTCGGAAGAAGTAGGCATATGAGTGCAGTAGGTACGTTTTCACGATTCACCGGTTATGATTTATGTCCCGCCAGGGAATGTGGTGTGAGCGTATTATCATACACCGGGTACACATCTACACTCCGTGTTATTACTGGACATTTAAAGTTAGAATAATTCAATGCTACTTTGTCTAACCCGAGAATTAAGCCCCGAATTAAAAGTCATAACCAGTAGTGGCACTTGGGATCACTCGAGTAACGAGTTGAAAGAAAGAGTTGATAATGATGTATCGAAATTGATATAATGAAAACATAATTTTTCAGTGCCAAGGGTGGACTACGATGTCCATTTAATATCAGCTAGATTTTAAACTCGTTTACTACTTCTGTACCATATAAATTTAAGATTTTTTTTCTATTAAAGGTACTCTATATTGATATCGGCAGAAGATATATTTAATTAAAAATAACAATATATTTATTTAAAAATTTCGCTTTTAATTTCCACTAACACACTTTGTTCCAGTGAACTATCGCGCTAAGTAAAAAGGGATATATGTATGTAAGCTTTATATGAAAGAAAATAGGCTGCGCCGTGAATTTCTTTAATTAGACTTTGTTAACACATTTATACAATTTGGTGGGTAGTTTGGACGTCTCCGTTGAAGTAGTTCAAAACCATATTGAACCAAGACTGGACGGTCGACAGTACACTGGGCTCGGGTGCGTTCACGGTGACTTGGACTATGCCGTCGTTGAATATTTCGCCGTTAGGAAGTTGAGGAGATGGTACGGGGAGAACCTCAGCAGGGGTCTGGTCGATTTCGGGCGTAGGAAGCTCGGGAACAAGAATGGGTTGAGGCTGTAACTCTGGTGCAATAGGCTCAGGCAAGACTACAGGGTCGGTTTCTATTTCAGATGCAGGAGGATTGGGCAAAACAAGCTCGGGCACTACCACGGGTTCAGGAGATAATTCGGGTAATACTGGAGCGGGCAGCTCTACGGGCTCTGGAATAATCTCAACTGGCTCTGGGCTGATCTCAACTGGCTCTGGGATAATCTCAACTGGGGTGGGTTCGAGAGCGGCAGCCTCAGCAATGCCTGCGGCAGTGAGCGGATGGAGCAAATCACTGGATGCGACAACTTGTCCGTTGACGTGTTCCTTCACCTTAACACTAAGGACATCTCCCAGTTCTAAGGGTTCACCTTCAGCTACTCCGTTAACGATAAACTCTACTGCGTCACCAGTATCTTCATCGAGGGGAGCTGGCGCGCCAAGCGCCGTAGCCACGAACAAAGCTAATAATAGCACTTTCATTTTTCTTATTCTGGAAAAATTGTACCTTGCCTTCATTATATTTCATATGTATACACTTATAAACAAATTGACATAAATATAAAAAAATAAACATTGTGTTACCGCCAATCTCGTCAGTTCGATGCATGAGGATGAAACTTTATCTAACATAAAAGAAAATTATAAACAAATCACTGGACGAAGAAGGACAAATGCTTATTTCTTAGTTGAAATCCACAACTAGGTTGAAATTTGATCTGTTATGAAATCAAACTAAACTAAGAAAATAATAAGTAAACAATGACAACGTCGGTGTCACTGAATATTAGTTGGTCAATACTTTTTGGCAGATTGATTTATTAGTTTTTTGCATGATTTTGTAGAATCACTACCGACTCTGTGGTTTGTCGAAAATTGAAAGAATTAAAATCATTTTAAATTAGTTTTTGTAGCTCGGTTTTTATAGAATTTTTGAGGGATTTAATTACAGATACTAATATACACTATGCACTTTATAATATCTACCTATTACTTTGAATGACCGTTAAGTTAATATAAAATGATATGACATTTATGATATGACATATGAGGGTATTAAAATTAATCGAATCGATTCGAAGTTAATCTAATCGAATCAAAATTAAGTATTTCAATCCAGTGAACAGTCTCATACAAAATTAATAAGGTATCTTAAAGTTGTTTTCTATATATCACAGATGTTGGAATAAAATTTTATAAACTTAAAAACGCTTGGCTACTGTTTAATGATATATGTATATGTGGTAAAATATGATTTGACGTCAAGTCCGCCTTTAATAAATAAACAATAAAAAAAAAAAAAACTAAACTGTACAAACAAAAGAATTAAAGCAACCTTACCTGTGGCACAGGTGAATGAATTATGCTCAAATAGTACAAACTAACCAATTGAAGTTTTATGTTGAACATAAGTACCTATAATGATAAAAAAGCGATAGTAAATTAATGCCACAATAAAATAATTGACTATAATTTATAGAATAGAAGATAAATAACTTGCTAGTACGCTGTATCTTATATTTATATTCTTTCTTTGTATACTAGTCATGTGCAATACGATAATGACATTAAAGAATCATAAAATTATATTTTTACAATATTTTTACGTGAGATAGCGCCGACTAGCTCCCACGTGTTCAGTAGTTGATAGCACTAAAGATTGCAACGGTCATTCCTAAACTTTGATTATACATATTTAATATTATTTAGTATCATCATTGGTCCAAACTGGACCTATTTTCTATACAATAATAAAATTTAATGCTAATAGAAACACTGAGGGGAAAATGTGTACAAGGGAATTGATGGCAAATTAACTAAACATTCAAATTCTCATAAAGGAACTGTATTTATTACTAAATACTAAAATAGTATAAAAAAATATCTAAAATACAAGTTAATGCTATTTAATGACTTGAAAACAATGCTAAGTATGCATTTATTTGCCTACCTTTTTGTAGGAATAAACTTCCATCGGAAATATTTGCGGACCACCATGACAGGTTTTCGTGAAAAGACGTGAAAAGAGCTAACTTCAAAAACAACAACTAATTGTTTCTTCCCCCATTGCTTAAAATATCTTCTGGTATATATTATTTCTAAATAAGGTCTAATGGATGCAACCTATACTGTATTTCCAGCAGTGTATGCTCATTAAGGGGCATTATCGTGGAATCGAATATTCAAAAAAACGTAAGCAATTATGGAACAAAACCATTATTGCAGAGTAATATCAGGTAAAAACATAAGAACTAATAATAATAAATATAAGCACATTTGTACTTAAAATTCCCCAACCTACATTCCGTTTTTTTTCTATGGTTGGGTTAGGTTGTGTCAGGTTAGGATAGGTTAGGATTGATTGGGTTATTCCACTGTTGGTACACGGGTCTCTTCTCATAATGAGAGGGTTAAGGTCATAGTTTGCCACGCTGACCAAGTACAGGTTGGTATAGGTATGCTTTCATTTATTTACTCCTAACTATCTATCCCCGCAGCGTAACTTGCGTGTACCGCGAAATATTGCCTTAATAACTTCTCGATTGACAAACCTTATTGTGGACACGTCAGCGGCTTTAGAGAAAAGATTGGTGGCGTTTGCGACATAGAAGAAAGCTACAAACAACTGTCGATGCAAAAAGCAAGTGCTGCCCAGATCCGAATAATTTGCAAGGACGTACACTTGTTCCTGTATTGTATTTGTGCGTTGTATTTTTGTATATGTACCTATTTTATATGATAAAGTGCATAGTAGATAGCGCAGAAGTTCTATTGAAACACTTTTGTTCTACAATACTACTAGCGCCATCTATTATAGAATGACGATAACTAGAAAACGAAATAACAAAAAATATTCCCAGAGCATGGGATGTGATCGGACAACTACCGGTGTGTTCAACGTGGTGTGGACGTAGGCTAACGTAGGCCCACGTCCAGTAATGAACTGAGATAGGCTGATGTTGTCGTTGTTGTTGTATAGATGTGATCGTAATGACATTCCTTTTCAAATGTTAATACGGTACATTTTCTTAACGTGTTGAAATTATAGGTTATAATAATTGAAAAATATTATATCTGTACAAACCCGTATTAAACAGCAAAATAAAATATATCGTACGTATTGCCTCAGTTTGTAGACTACAAAATTGAAGATTTTCATTCAAATCCCACTAATACTCGTATATGTATTGTATGTCGCTTAACGTAAAAGCCCATACACACATAAAAAATTTAAATATCGTAGAATTGTCTCTATGGACAAGGGTAATATTTATTTTACAATTACAAGTGTTGTATATATGTCATGTAGGTATATCTACATATATTGTTGACTAAGCACGCATTAGTCAAATGACATTTTGTACCAATCAATTTAGAGACGATGAAAATTTGGGTTTGGCATCTCTAATTATCATTTCTAAAAATAGGTACCGATTACATGTTATTATCGTCATTGACCCTTTCATTGCTATACATATAGACAGATAGTCTACTGATGTACCAGAAAAAACCTTAACCGCTATATTTTAGATATTTTCCTAGAAATTGTGATTTTTAATTGTTATAATACGACCAATAACCTCTCTTTACATTTTTGCGTTATCACCTAAACTATCAGTCCAGTTTCAAATCCCTTTATTGATTTAATAAGATTAAGAATTAGTTTATAGGCCTGATAACACAATCAATCATTTTTTATTTGAAGGCGTACAGCACAAGGCACGTGATTGCATTGTAACAAATATTATATTATATATAATATATCTACACTGTGACAGATGCGAGATTATTTTTAACATCATTTTTTCGGTGTTTAAAACTAAAAAATATGTAATAATATTGTAGTACGTGTTCACATACGAGTACATAGATACATACATATATTATTATAAAATTGAACAACCGAGCATTTAACACAAATCAAAAATTAAATGATTTTTTCTTCTGTGCATGATTTCTAGTCAAAATAATGATAGACAAATGATATAAAATCAATATTATTTAGAATATCAGCTTTTAGAATATGCAATGGGAAAATCTGTATTTGCGTAACCTAAATAAATTATATAATACGATAACATTAAAATGAAAGTTTGTAATGTAAGCACAACTATATTTCCAACAAAGTTTCGTAAGTAAATCATACAATCCATCGAACAGACATTCTATCTTGCTAATGAATCATCTGGATCTGTCAATATCAGAAGGAAAAAACCTCTATAACAAAATATGGTAATATTTTTTCCTATCAGGAATCCTAATATTTTTGGCTACGTCTTATTTAAACTATACTTTGTGATGTTGACAAAATTCGTTAATTATGAAACACCCAGCCCGTCCAGAAAATGTTTTAATTACTCTAATATAAAACAATTTGTCCATATTGGCCTAGCGTTTGCATGAAAGTGTTAAATATAACTTGCCTTTGTTTGATGTTCATGTTATCGGTATGTGTATGTGTAGAGAATAATTAATATAGAGAAAGCACGTCAGGCGTATAAGTAAAGAGGTATTTGGCACTTTTAGCCTACCTGCAAGAGACACGACGTCATGACATAATGATATTAATGTTTGCTTCAAAAACGCAGGGGGCGAACATCCACACCGTCGGTGGCCAGTGCGTTCAGTCTGTGTCAGTACTTTGACAAGCACGATAAGCAGAAAATCTATTGTTCTACCACGGTGACATTAATGATCTACTCAGCCATATCTCTATAGAAGTGTACCTACTGCAGTAGCGTTATACAGCATATTTTTATTGCATAGGGTGATAATCATGTGAACATCACCTGATCGCTGTGTTGCCAATGCGTTCATTATTTCCCCCAAAAATGGAAGGACAGCCAGAGAGCCAAGAGCGAGTCATAATAAGGCGAGTAGTTAAACAGAAATAAGGACCTAATAATCGTTTCTCCTCTAAAAAAAGTTATCTCTCAATATCTTTTAGATAATAATAAGACAATACCGCAATAGAAAATATTCTGTTTTGAAAAAGGCAAATCTAACTAATTTTTATTTTTAAAGACAACTAGGCAGCAAAGAGGCAACTAGGCAACAAAGGCAGCCGGCATAAGGAAGTTTACAAAGCAGTCAGCATTAGAAATGAGACGCAATTTTTTTTTATGTATTTATTACCATCGCTTCATAACATGTAGATTAACATGATAAATCAATAATTTAGTTTTAAAATGGAATTTGCATGAACAATAAAAACTTAAGTGTACGTTATAAAATTAAATTAGCAGTGCTTCATGATAGTCACTTATTGGGAGTAACAAAGACAAACACTGGTTTGAACTTGGGATCCCAAGTGCCATCGTTCGCTGACTGAGGAGTAAGGTCGCCACTCTTGTAGGTGTCGGATATCTTCACGAAAATATCATGGAACTTCCTCTCTGTAGCTTCACTATCTTTAGCAGAGTCTACATCTTCGATTGTAGTGTCCAATGGTATGACAGTCTTCCCTGTGGTATATGGAGTCTCTTTGCCGTATTGGAGATCCATGTAGTCATTTAGAACACCTTCGAGGACCTTCTTAACGCTGCCGGTGTTGGTGGGGTCTTCGATCCCCTTGGAGATTTCGTTAATGGTGACTGTTGGAATTCCAGACATTGTAGATGATCTGGAAATTTAATAGCCGAGTTACTGATAGAGTTGAAATGCCATAAAAATTAAGACATAATGTACTGGCGCCCAATACTTTACAAAGTATCTTTAAATTAGAGTTTTGTCTCATCTCATCCTTATCCTTCTTATAGGTAGACTGTGTTAATGATTATGTCAAATAGTTCCATATGTAAATTTCGATATTGATTCCATTAATCACTTAATACTGATCGCTTCGTTCGTCTAGTCCGTGGCAATCGTGACTGCTCAGTAAGAAATCATGGTTTCGTTCCGCGGGTCGGATAAAAATGAGTAAAGTGGGATCGACAAATGTCATCATACTTTTATACATGACATAATGCAAAACAAATTGTTATGCTAATAAAAATACTTTTAATGAGTTTTTCTTAAAAATACTTTCATAATTGGAATTCCTAGTAGTAGCTCAGAGTCTCGGTTTCGGCCCAGGCAATAGGCCCGTCGTCTATTCCATGGGGTGTATAAAATAAATGTTGTAAGGTAAAAATACCTATCTACTACACTCCTCTGCCTACTGATTTATAACTGTCTTTGAAAGTACGAGTAAGTGACTTGATTTGATTTGATATATGTACATATACAAAAATGGTTTACGTTATCACGTAATATTTGGTATGTATAGTGCCGAGCGTGTATAAAGACATTATTATATATAGACAAAACACGACAGGTTTCTAAGAATGTGACTCTCTGTTGTCTTCTACAAGTAAATAATCTGGCGTGATGATACAACAGTAATAACAATATCCTGAACTACATATTTTTTCACCGAGTGTATGCCAAAAATAGTATAAGATAATTGAAAACAATGAATGCAAACAAACAAAATATTCCGCTTACGAGCGTCATTTTCTATACCTATGTACATATAGACATGTTATCAGCGGAGTGGATACATTTAGTGTGAATAATGAACATTTATGTACGTGTATCATAATAACTGATTAAAGGGTAGATAAATTTGGATTACACAATTATCACACTGTTATAAAAAGACTAAAATGTTACATGTTGTTATAAAAATGTTGAAGATTTGAATATTAAGAGCGTAACAATAACATATAAGTACTTACTGGTAAAAATTGAATTCATGCAATAAAATTAGACTAATGAATAAACTTTATTTTTCAGAATGAGCTAAACATATGTTTCACGAAAGATTAAGTATATCGTCTCAACAGCGTACTAATAAATTTAATCAGCCTTTATTTAAAAGATTTACCACACTAAATGATATTTTAAAATGAAGATTTTTTTAATTACTGTAATATATAGTTACACGATATAATATTTTACAGTTTTAATAAGTTGTCTAATTTTATATGAAAATATAACTACAAATCAACGGAATAACCTCATCTGTGGAAGCTTTTTAAAGATTTTATGAATGAGATATAAAAATTTGGAATTTTAAACGTTGATTCTACAATGTTTAGTGCCAGTAAAGTGCCTCCATAAATCAGAGATAATTTTTATCGTAATAAATATGTTATAACATTACGATAACCATTTTATTATTGATTAAAATTCAAACCTTTTTAATTTTGCTTAAGCTTACCTACAATTTGAAAATCTCTCGTACTTTCCAGTATAAATAAATGTCAAGTTGTTTTGTTTGTTCGAATTAATGGCAATTAGACAACAAGCCGTGAAATGAGAATGTGAAAAAACTTACTTTTGTTAACAACGTTGGTTATTATTGGAGGCGTCAACACGTACTGAGTTGATGTTATATCACCGCGGTTTTATAAATCACGTCCAATCAATGGACACTGATATGAGAGGGCTTGGTGTGTCAATTTATTGATAAATTGACCAAATATTATCTTTGCTTGCGAAATTCATAGGTACACTTTATAGTGAATTCGCATGACACGATGCGAAATGTTGATAAAAAATGTTCTAGTTATTACCAAACATGGTTTGCCTTTGATATTTTCCTGAGAATATTGCATATCGCTGTAACTTGTGGTTAAAGATAAGTTGACTGATAACACAATTCGAAGAGCGCAATCGATAAAAATGTTGGTGTCATTTTTGTACTTTAAACCCCTTCGGTCTGTTCTGGGAAATCCAATGAATATTTCTATTTGTCATGCACTTATTATAAACGTAACTACTAACAAAGTATCTGATCATAAATAAAAGCTGATATAGGGAATATAATAGTTCATCAGCATTATCGTCATCAGCTCATCCACATATTCCTCTGCAATAGCACGCCACTGAGCTCGGTCTTCAACCCTTCGCATCCAACCGCTGCCAGCGACTTTGCGTATATCGTCACTTAACTTAGCTGGACAGGGTCCTACGCTACGTTTGCCAAGTCGTAGTTCCAATAGTTATCGGTTGTGCGGCAGATGTGAACATAGCAAGAAACAAAGTCGGCAGTAAATAGGTACTTGGTTTTATTGAAAACAATGTGTTCAAATAAGTTCAATAAGTATAAGTACTTAGCTCATTAATATTTTCAAAATAAATTGTTATTTTGATTTTGTTTTTTGTTTTTCTACGAGTATTCTGTTTATAACTTCAATAAAATTAACGTTCGTTTCATATTGTATAGATTATTGATTTTGTTTAGATAAAAGATTTAGTGTAGATAATAGATTTTGTACAGATAATAATAATAGACATAATATTTACATTACAGTTTCACTAAATTTAGTTTTAATTTAACAAAATTTACTATGTCGTGTTCGCCTATAATTGCAGGAACACGATCTCCACATTGTATCTATATGCAACACACTAAAAAATATCTTGTATTCTGCGTAGGTGATCTTTTATTAAATGACCGAAATTTTAACATAATTTCGTTTCAAAATTTAAAGTACCTACTCGTATCGTTGCATAATAGTTTTTTTACGTAAATTTTGCACGATAATTGATCCGCTCGAAAGAAGCATAACATTAACTTATTTTTGCTTAACCCTTATTTAATAGATAACCGATGAAATTCCAGATAGATTTTCTATTCAATCTAACTGGTAACTGAAAAGTAGCAATTTCAAACAAACCAACAAACAAACAAACAAAAACATCTTTTTATTTTATATTCATAGTATCAGTATAGGTTCCCATCTAAATTTAAACTCGACGCAAGCATGTTTGATATCACCTCTTACTTCATAGGGGATCGGTATTTTCGAAATAATCATTGAAATGCAACGTACATACGTATGTACTTATAATTGACCTAAGGTGTAATTAAAGAACTAACATTATCTCATTTATTACATATATGACATGTTAACGCCAACTTCATCATCATCGCCCCTTTTATCGTTCTATAGCTCGACACGGATTTTCTGTCAGTATGATAAAGCCATAGCCTGCCACGCCACGGTTGTACGTCGTGAAAAAGAAGGCTACTTCAAGCCTAATATATTGAAAAATACTAAAGAAACGTGAAAAAAGATGTAGCTCCCATTAATGACCAAGTTTTATAAAATGTCCAACTTAAATTGTCATATTTTAAAAGGTATTTCCTTGACCTTGCAATATCAAAATGTCGATGTTATCGTGACGATATGACACTGACAACCTGATAGTGTATGGAATTTTTCAGTGGACTCATGTGATCTGTGTTGATACGATGATTCATCTTAAGGCCGTACTGTATGAGCCTACATGCCTAAAATGATAAAAGAATTTAAAAATATACATAGGTAAGTATAGTAACTTGAGGATGATCGTATTTTTTTATTTATAAGTTTTCTTCTGCGTTTAGTTAGCAGTATGTTAGTATTTCTAAACGCAACGTAATATCATGCCTGTAATGCCCGAGGAACTAGGCAACGGAGTGTATTACAGTTACACGTTTCACGTGGTGAGTCTATTGCCATGCACCGGGCACAGATCCAGACTCCGAGCCACCACTAAATTTCTACTAGAAAATCTATGTACATTAGAAAAATCCAATACCAACCCGTTATTTGAACCGACAACCTCCCGATCGGCAGTCGCGCTGGCAAACGCTCGACCAACGAGTAAATGGGCCAGTTTCTAAAATACTTTTGCGATACGTGTATTGCACATATGAATATGTACATCACAGTAAAAGATTAAGAAACCAGTAGTCCGTTGGGGCGCAACGGTCAGTTACACTACTTAATAACTAACCCAAGACTCCCGAGTCGTGGATTCGATTCCCAGCTAGAATAGATAATACGTATTTGTATGATGGGCACAAGCATGTTGTTCTGTGTGTAACTGTAAAATATCCATTTAAGTATATAAAAAAAAACAACATCACGCCTGTAATCCTGGAAGGGGTAGGCAGAGGAGTGTAGTACACTCCCACATTTTACCAGTTACGTTTAAGTTCCATGGAATAGGCGGTGAGCCTATTGCCATACACCGGGCACAATTCCAGACTCCGAGTCACTACCAGAAATTCTAAATTAGAAAAATTCAATAGCACCCGACCTGGGATTTGAACCCGGGACCTCCCGATCGGCAGTCGCGCTTGCAACCGCTCGACCAACGAGGCAGTCGAGTCAGTCACTTAAGTGTATATTTATATATACTTAATATGTTGTTTATCAACCATCTAGTTACCTAGTTAGTCTAGTTAGTCTATAGCACAAGCTCTCTGGAGACTTAGTTTGGGATTAGATAGCTTTGTGTGGATATGTCCCGAGACATTAATTAAACTGCATTTTCCCTTTTAAGTCCAAACGGCGTCAATGAAAGGTTGATTCATGACAGCAACCGGTTTTGAACCGGCTCTTGTTGACAGTTGGCAGTGACAGTGGCAGTGACATTTGGTGACGTTGACGCACGGTTGGGAACCGGCTTTCATTAACAGTTGGCAGTGACAGTGACAGTGACGTTTGTTGACGTTGACTTGGAAAGACGGTGACGCATAGCTATTATACATAGATTAGGGACCCAGCCTAAAATGTGTCCCACGAAAAGCAAGAGAAATCAAATGAGGCTACCAATCTGTATTTTTCTACTCGCGCACGCACGCAGTCCGATTGAGAGAGATAGATAGGGCTATCGCGATCGTTTCTCTCTTTCTGACCGTCGGACGTTGTCGTTTACAGGCAGCTGTGTTTCCTATTCTATTTATGTATATCTCTATGAGTCTACGGTGACAATTTAGGGCATCGTGTACACGTGTGTGGGTGTGTAAAATTGCAATATCTCTGTAATATGATTTCATCGCATATGTATGTAGGTACTTATGATTTGAGGTAGTAGGAAATGTAACTTTATGGAACCAACGTACTCATTGTAAGTTACAATATTCAAATTCTTGTTTCTGTGTCAGAGGATAGGTACAGGTTGATGTTTAAAAAAGCAAAATAAAAAAATTAACTGTAACGGAATCAATTTACTAGTACTTTCACGGGACTTGCTATATTATACATATACCATAATAGGCTGTATATATATATAGATCCTTAGGCTAGGATGGGAGCAACTTCTACGACTTCAACGGGGGTGGGTACGATGCCGTCAATGATGACTGGGCGTACATCGGGAGCCTGAAATAATATTTATTTCATTAAAACTAGCAAACTAAAAATAACAAGATCACATAACATTCTGCCGTTCTTGTAATTAACCTCCTGTCTAGCTCTTTTATATCATTATGACAATCATCATATCTGTACCGTTCCAATGGTAGCCTCGGGTATTGGCTCATAATGAGAAGCGTTACAGCTATGGTTTGCCACGCTGCCAAATGCAGGTATACCTCACACGTCCTAGAGAACGTTGAAGGGACTGAGTTCATGTGAGACGTAGCTGTTTACAACGATAATAAGGTTTTATACAAAAGTATTGTTATAATATAAATTACTGCTGGAACACCTATCTCGCTGCTTTGATTAGGGTACAATGCGTATGCAGCGTCTTTCTCAAACTTAAGCTCACTTACAGGTATGTATGTCACATTTCTTTAATAAAAGTGACTGTCACTTATAGGAAAACTTATTGTACCTTATCTATATAGAATTGGATACTATAGAAAACTCAGACTTGTGTAACCGTTTTTGGGTCCTTACCTGGAATTCCTCTTGTTTCTGAACGTTGACGATGATTTGAACGAGAGGGCTGGCTGAAGGTGAGGCAGGCAAGTCCACGGGAGCGGGGACCAGCTCGGGAGAGACGGGACCGACGGGAGCCTCAGGCACGTACGCGGGCATCGGCAGATCAGCGGGGATCACGACGGTGATGGACTCCTAAATATATTACCATAGTATTGATATGCGAGTACAAACAAAGACTTGATGGAAGATGAACAAATTTGATTTAAGTACAACGCTTCTATAATTGTGTAACAGTGTTTCTAATGCTGGTAATCACAATTATCCTTATAACAAAGATTTGCTTGGAAATTTATCGCAAAATAGCAAATGCGGCGATATCACAAATTGATTAGAACGAAATGACAACTGGTCTTAACCTTCATTGTACTGATTAATGTATCTTCTATTTTCCGAATCAATGAAAATAGTTCTACCTCTAGAAATTGTTCTCATACAGTAGTTTTCACGTTGTTTGTCATACCTGCTGTACACCGGCGAACAAGTTGCTCATGATCTCGTTGAGAGCGCTCTCCAAGTAGGGGATGTGAGCAGGGTGGGTGTTGGGGTCCTGGATCGCAGCGGACAGCTCGTTCAAGGTGTAGGTGGTCACGATAGGCATAGCGACAGTGATGTACTCCTGGTGACAAAATTATTCGTCGTTATGAGTTAGAAGAAAGAAATTTACAAATTTAACTTTCGTAATTAAGACTAGGATTAATGCGACGAATTTTTACATTGAAATTATAGAAGACAATTACGTGGTACATATCTTAGTAAATAATATTTATAAAGAGTTTAGAATTAAAAAACAAATTAGTGCTTTACAAAAAATAATAAAAACTCAAGGCTCAAAATAACCATTCAATTACTTTAAAAAAAGTTCTTACAATATTCGTTTTTAAGATATAATTAGTATATATGTAGATATAGTTAATCAATATTTGTGACAAATATGTAAAATATGTTCTTTTTTTATAAATGGTCTTATTTTTTAATACCTACCTGAAAAAAAAAGGATTTCATTGTTGTAAAAGCTTAAAATACTTTTAATCTAACATCTATTGTTCATCTTTATTTTTCTGGCAATAATACGACCCATAAAGGATAGGTCATTTTTAAATAAGTCTCTATCCAATTAAATGGATAATACTTAATCCTAATTAACAGTTAATTCAATGAATAATTAATCCAACTCAACATAAATTATATTTACATAAAATTCTATTGAAATATAATATATGATCATCATACACAGATAAATTAGGTACATTGTATATTTACTAGCCATTCAACGGTCATACAGGTAACGTCAAAATACAGTACGTGAAAGTAGTTACTACCCGGGCGCCCAATCTTCTCCCGACGGATTTTTAATAATATTAATTTTAAATATAATTCTTACTAACCAAAATATGGATTTACATCTGAAATAAATGTTATTTATATTATTATTTAAGCCTCCTTTTGTAACTACATTAGCAATGTCATGTAGCGACATCTATTGTTCAGTGGTTAATACTGAATATTATAACTATTGTTACAGCAATAATGTCAAGTATTGTCATTTGCTGTTTTAAATATTTCATATTACTGTTGGTACCACGACACGCGTCACACAGTGCTTTGTCCTAATCGCTTACTTTAACGCCTTCTATCGGTATATTGCAACATTATTTCGTATCGCTAAATTTGGTATATTGCGCCATCTATTAAGTTGCAAAAAATATACACTACACGAATATTTCAAGAAATAATAAAATATATATCATCATCATTACCTAAAGTATGGGTCGCGATCTATTGGTGGAACGTGAAATAAAATGGGGTGGACGCTAAAAATAGGACGTTCAACATATTGACATTTAAAAAAAATATATTGAACATGACGCTAAAGCTAATAATGACAAAGATTGGAAATAAATGTATCTGCCTAATTAAAATATAGCACACTTTTATTAGTACTAGTGGCCCAGTAGCGATCGCAATTCGATCGTCAATCACAAAAAAATCAGTTCGAGCGTTGTCTATGTTCTAATGTCAAAGACTACGCTTATATAAAT
>DWME01002776.1:0-19927 GCA_018244795.1 Parelbella ahira ahira | reverse complement strand
CAGAGCGATGTCTAATCTAGAGATAAAACTCGTTTACGAACGTACGAGTGACGAAACAGAAGCATAAAGCTCATGCGAAATGACTTAGTGACGTGTCTGAATACACGAGGTAATATATTTATTTACCTACAACAGAAGGATTACACAATGTTTTCTTCGCAAATCCTTTATTCGGTCGCATTAGGTTCGCAAATTACCTCAATTTCCTCATAGCGGTAACCGTTGAAATTTTACGAGGAAACGTTCATAACCTCACGAAATGTGTCTGAAAGTTTTTCACGCACTAATTTATGTCGGTCGACTGAATGAGGGATCTGTTTGGCGATCGGTCTACCGATTAGTCGGCGGGGCTGTCACGTGATGAGTCACGGCTCCGACTTATTCCGGATATTGAAGCACGTAATCCCAATACAGTGTGTCTCCACTCGCAATTTATCGGACGATGGATGGCCCGACCATTATTTTCACCCCTTAACCTTCCCACTTATTAATATCTACATAATTTATTGTAAATTGCATTTTGCAGGAGTTACCCCGTGCATGAATAAACGATTCGGGGTTGCAGATTAAAAATATTATTATGTGACATAGTTGACATGTGTACTCTCTCGGATGAGTGCCCTGAAACGAAGTGAAGATGGTGGAAAGTCAGCAAAAGTTTTACTTCGATAACACTATTGCTATAAAACGAGTTGTTCTAGAATTAGTTACAGCCCTATAAGGATTCTAGAGTTAATCAGCAGCTTGTACTTTGTATAATCTAATCAGAAAAAACTAGTAAGCAGACATATTAGAACTTAACAACTCATAAAAATACTTCTTCAAATGAGGCGTCTTTTTTGGACATTGCTCAAATACACAACGTTTTTTATCACTATTTTTAGGAATTGATAGTAACATACTGTAAGAAAAGTTTACAGTAATAGTTATGTGGCTTAAATTCGTACATACGAGTAGGATGTATTAAAATATTTTCGTCTTGTAAAATGCAACTGTTCTCATAAGACGTACTGATATTGATACTGTATTTAAATAGCGGACTACAATTATAATATATCTTGTAACAGCAACAATATACAACCAAAGTGAACTCCTCAAAGAAATTAATACGCTGATTTTCAGCATTCTCCTTTTGAGTGTAGAAGTATTATATTGAAGGATGATTGTGATAAAATATGTTTACGTTTCTTCAACATTCATGAACTTTATTTAATGTAGCACTCTGTTCGGATAAAGAGCGACCATAATCGTACATTGTTCCCTACTATTTGAAGTTTGAACCCACAAAAGATTAGGGCTGTGAGTTAGCAAATTAAAATTTAATGTCTTTACCCGAGTTTCCTGAAAGGAAACTTAAGACAAGCCTTTTCTAACTTTTGACAAATGGCGTAATAATTTTGCGTAATAAGCGGATTATAAGCGCGGTGTTAAATCAATGTGAAAGAAGTGCAAATGTTCATTATGTACTAAATTTCTTTAGGAGGGTGATCTTGCCGAAATTGTGGTGAAACTTTTAAATATATCGTCCAATAAGTCTTTTCGTACCGACATTTCATTTAACGGTCAACGTATACACATTGAGTACACTTACATAGAAATATATATATACTTATATTATTATATATATATAACTTTTGATTTATGCATCATACAAAAATTGTAAAAATATTCAGATATATGTACCTATATTTTTTTTAAATCATCATGTTCACGTCGTCGATTTTAATATTTTATTTTCAAATTCATTCAGGTATAATTCCATCATTGTAAGCAGATTTATTTATTTTTAAAGATTATTATTACTTTTCTTGTCATAGAAAGAAAACCTTTCATTGTCCTCAAATCGCTCCTTACATTTGTATGATTTTTAAGATTTCAATAAAAACGATTGCATAATTCATCTATCAACGCAACAATCTCACATTTCTATAAAACTGACGTACATATCTACTAAAGTACCTAATTACGATACTCGAGTACACTTACGACAGGTAATATGAGAAGTTGAACTGAGATTTTATAAGAAAATTCTAATGACATCACATGCTCGCCGGAAGCTTACATAAACGCTGAGAATGTAGACACCCGTTGATTTACAGATGCTAGCCGCGCTGTTATTGTGTTTAGGTTTTTTTAAAATAAATCCCGTATCTATGGTCGGGAGTAGCTCTTGATTTATACGATAGCTTTCGTGGAGTGAAACTTACCAGTCCGGCTATCGGGTTTTAAAAGTAGCTCTAACACTGTACATTGCGTTACGAGACTAAATTTTCATGTCATTGACCGTTACCCGTAGTTTTTCGTCAGATGTTCGATATTTGAATTGGAGGTTCCCTTGAACATTTTTATTAATATTCATAGGGTTCATACTTTTGTAATAAAAAAGTACAGAAGTGTTTATTCCTGTCGTAGTATTAGATGAAACCAAACATACTGTTAGTTAGAACTAAAGCGAAAAGGTATTTCTGATTCTTTTATTTCATAGTTTTGACAGTGGAGTTCAGTGTAGGCAGTAGGTGAATAAACAATGACACCGTTTCTGTCTTCTGTGCAATGCACTGGCCACTATAAAACTTAGTAATTCGTACTCGGATATACGAGTATTTTTATATATGTATGTCTATATGTAAAAGTGTAAAATTTCGAGTTAAAAAAAATACGTTCAGTACTGGATGCGAAGAGTAAATCGCTTAAGATTTTTTACGCTATCTCTGTTGTTACATCGTTAATTTATTGTGATGGCCTACGCGGAGTGAAGTTTCCCAGGCGCTACTGCATAAGTGTTATAAAAACTTACATAGTACGTATTATGTAGTTCCAACAATTCTATTTATAAGCATTCAAAAGCAAATTATTGTACATGAACACATAACTCCTGCGAAGCGGAAAATTATAATAGATACTATTATTTTTGCTCAAGTCCTTTTAGATTATCAAATCAGTATATTTAATAAGATCATTTGTGTTTTTAATGCGTTAGTGTCGCAATAGGTATTATGAATGAAACTTTAAGTAAGATGGGTCAACAATTAAATTTAAGTTTTAAATTATAAAAGTATCTATTTCTACTTGTATTGTACATAATTATTTTATTAGACGTGAACTATTTAGATTTATACGCATAAAAACCATTAAATGATTGTTTGGCTAGCTAATAAAATAATAATAATTCAGTATAGCGTAGTACATTAGGTTTCAAAGTCACCTAATTGTAAAGAATAATTCGTTTTCGCATATAAAAAATGATGCGAATTTTATACTACCAATGATTTCCAAAACAATTCCAATGATTGCCGAACATTTCGTATGCATATGGAGATAATTCTAGCAATCTGTGGATCTGGGCTACTTTTTTTGTATCATCGTATTGTTTTAGTTGATAAGTCGTTATATGTCCTTTGCATGCATGGCACATGCGGGCCCGTTGCATAATGCAACTAATGGCGCGACCCGCTGCCCTTCCGCTGCCTGTTCTGAATTAATGAGCCTATGCCGTGGCGTAGGAAATATTCAACCAGTTATGCACATTCATATAGTATACACTGGAGTTTATGACACGCGACTCGGTCCTTTCTTGATTGGTTTGGCTTGCGAACTGGCTTGAACTGGATAGAATACGAAAAATGGTTGGCAGCGGTTGAATACGAAGAGCTGAAGATCGAGCTCAGTGGCGTGCCATTGGTGGAAGCCCATATCCAGCAGTGGAGGGTGACTAGCTGACAATTTGTGCGTGTGTGTGTGTGTGTGATAGAATAATAAACTGCGAACTTGAAATGTATCATGATTGTCATTAACTCGTTTACCGTTCTACTGTTGGATATGGGTATATCCTCAAAATTAGAAGACCGAAGTCTGCCAAGCTCACGAAGTGTTATTTGTCGTACTTTGACATAATTTGGATATCTATATTTTTTTATGTTTTATTATTGGATATATTTTATTTAGATATATTTGATGTTAATATTTTAAATATTTAGATCAAGTTTTAACGATGCACATAGATTATACAGGGCGTAGTACAAATTACCAGAAGTTTAAATAACTTCCATAAGAACAGCTTGAAATACTAATGTTCCTTTGGATTATGGATTCGACTGCAAAGGTAAGGACTTTTTTTTATCGTAATTAATTCAAGTTTACAGTTAAAATAAATCAAATACTTAAAGTAAATGTGTGATGAGTTATTTTAAAAAATGACATATTACAACCAGTTGAATGGCTAATTCGTTTAAAATTTTAATGTAATAGGACGTTGTCAAAAAATTTTCATTTGAACAAATGGACATAAACATCTACGCGATTTAAATACATTAGAACAATATAGACGCTTGAACGAACATTTGTTAACTTTTAATTATTATGAAGGTGAAATTAATATCGTCTCCGTTTGTTACTAAATGACACGATTCAATTACTACTAAAATCCCAGATTAGATACTTAGATTTTCTAGTAGAACGTTCTAATAGTACCTTGGAGTCTGCATTTCTGTGTGGTGTATAACAATTTAGTCTTATCACCTATTCGACGTAAAATGTAAGTAGTGAAACGCGAGCGTGTCCTAAACTCCTCTGCCTACCCCTTCGGAGATTACAAGCGTATTTTAGGTTTTTTTTATTGTATGTGCGTTCGTCACTAAATTATATAATTCAATTACTATTAACATCCTATTTACTATGGTCGTTGTAAGTGCGACTCCCTACTGTTGCCAATGTGTCATAACGATATAGGTTTCGACTAACACGTTCCAATCACGAACACTTATCCAAATTAATTTCTACGGGAATACGACTACGTTTGAAATGAATTTTCGGTGAATATTGATTGGTTTTTGTTATATCCTCTGACCCGTTATGAAATTTAAACTACATATGTACATTATAACACGTTCCGACATTAGTATATTTGTGTTTAGAACTAATCTTGGTACGTACATGAAATAAGCGTTATAAATGTAGTGTTTTGTGAAATAATACGTGAAATCTCCTTGTCATAATTTTTACTATCAATTTAATATGCTAAATTAAGTTTTTTCTTACTATATATACATATGTATATATATATGTACCTAAGCGAGTGGAAATTTTTTTAACCCCACTGTGGAGGGGGAGGTGGCATGTACTAATGATTATACATACGGAGAGACAGTAAATTATACACGTGATGAATCCATTTGCGCCTTGCTCATATATCCGTTTCCGTATAAAATTAATTGAGCCGTGACGTACGGAAGGATGCATGACGGCAACAACTCATGTAAATTGCTCCTATCTTCTCGAGCTAAATCCGAGTAAGTTGAGACGGACAGACATCGTTTTATTTGGCTATTTCAAAGTATATCGAAATGAAAATGGTTGCATAAAACGCTAGAACTATAGGAAATTAGTTAAATTTTAATTATTTAATAAAATAGAATAGTGTTTATATTTCTGTGCTGGGAAGAATGAAGTTGCTGTAAAGGGAAGTCCCTTAATGACGTGCATTGGATGCAGTTAACATCTCTTAATGCTGTTCAATTGACTAAACAAACAGTTAAACTCTGTTTATTAGAATGTAATCAACAAAATCATACAAGTTTATTTATATAGAGAAAGATAAACTAATCATTCAGTGTACCTACTACAATGCTATGCGTCTATAATGCGTATACTCTAGTCTATAAGTCTAAATACTTTTAAAACATTTCTGTATAAATTAAAAATGTGAAATAAGTCATGTATGTATTGTGCAACACAAAGCGCAAAAGTTACTTAACAAACTCGTAATAGAGAACGATTTTTGTGTTTGTGTGTTTACCGTTGAATGCCTCCTAATCTAATTAACCTTAGACACGAGTCCAAATGTGTTAACGGGAGCGTCCCGAAAGCTGGAATGGAGTCGTTACGCATGCCAATCTGGGGCCTGCTCCCTAAAATATAAAATCTGTATTCCCGTGCGGCGGGATTTCATTAGCATTCATTGTGCGCGCGCGGCCGCGCTCTCCCGAATAAAGCATCTGTTAAATGTCTCGTGCTAGCTAAAACTTGTCCGTAATTATCTGTTAACATTGCCAAGTTTGACCCCGCGAAAATCTTGCCTAAATCGAGCATTCGCAAACTCCGGGCCGCTCTCCGCGGGCGTTTTACTTCCCTAATAATCAGGCTCATGGAGATTTTTAATGAAAAAGATTGTTCGCCGTTATTTAGAAAGTTGGTAAAAGGGATCCGACGGAAGTTTGTTTTGATTTAGTACTGTGCTCCAAACGTTGATTGTATCCTTTTCAGTGGCTTTGTATTGGATTAAAACTAATTAAAAATTTTCAGGTCGATGGGCTTGTTGCCCTTGAATTGTCACAGGTGGGTTCTGGCTTAATTTCATATACATCAGTATTTTTTTTAAATATAAACTTCGTCAGACATCCCTAAGTCACGCACGATATGCACATTAGTATGTTAGCTAGCTGATTCAGAGTTAGCTCGTTTTTAAATCTCATTCAATTTCATCAATTTCAAAAGATACACGGATAATAATAATAAACAGGCAAAAATAAAGATACACCCCACTCGCGTCACGGGGAAAATGAAACCCGAACGCCAAAGGGGACAAAAGATTAATTGAAAATCGATACCGGAACATACCTTTGCGAATCTATCAAATACATTCAGTTTGCTTTGAAACGATAACGCCGCGCCGGTCCGAATTACACTGCCACTCATGATTAATGTAGACTTATGACATCGCTGACTGCGCCAGAATGCTGACTCTGCAAATACATCTATTTTTAATTCCTCAGCTTTTTCTTTTTTTCTCTCGCTTGTCCCACCATTGTAGTATACCTATAACGATACAACTTAACTATTATAATAGTTTTAAATAATTCGCTTCATCTCGCTGCACTCGACATATATGTATATTTTTAATGGAAAATCATTAAACGTGAAGCTAAATGCGGTGTAACCGCAGAGAAAACGAGAATTTAATAAAATATGTATAATACGTGATTTCGTGATTTTTTCAGCTTACATTCTATACATCAGATCTTTAAATTTTTATTTGTTATTAGTATCTACCTATAGGACGCAAACGAAAGCATGAAATCTCACAACAATACACACAATTAGATCCACATGATCCTGAGTGTAGAGCACCGTAGAGAAACCGACATGCGAATGCATTTGTTAATTAAATTTGCTTTATAAATACGATTAAGCTTGTCTAATTAGGAAGTAAGTAGCTTACGGCAGCTAGGTGGCTTATGTTGATGCGGTCTTACAGAACTCTCTTATGTAAACACGTCACCCTAATCCTGAGAACAAGACGAGCTCTAACTCGCCTTTGTCTTTTATTAGTATAAATTTCTAACCTTATTACTTGCCTGCTTATATTTAGGTAGTAGGAAAACATTAACGCGTGATGTCTTTCACATTTAGTTCGTTGCGATAGTTACAACTCATTTCTTGTAGATACACTTAAAATGATACAAAATATGGTCTTGGAAATAGGTTGATGTCAGTATATTTCATCACCAGTTAATATCAAGTTATTTATTTAGCCATATACTAAACGCAATTATGATAAATTATATTAAATATAATAAACAATATCATAATGAATAATTGT
Source organism: Parelbella ahira ahira (assembly GCA_018244795.1). Lineage (NCBI taxonomy): Eukaryota > Metazoa > Arthropoda > Insecta > Lepidoptera > Hesperiidae > Parelbella > Parelbella ahira. Next base: position 12,330 of record DWME01002776.1, on the reverse strand, counting down.
CGTATGTCTACTAACCACGGATGAAACTGTGTGTATTTCATATAGGATTTTATGTATTTTGCATTGTATAATATTAATGAAACACATTTTCAGTAACAATAGCGAATTTCGTAGGAATAGAAAGGATGAAAACAATGAACATCAATTAGTTCGATGTTCCGCTTTTAACAAATTGGTAACCATTAGCTTTCCGGTTTATTTGTAAACCATTAGCGAGCTCCAATCAGTTACCGGTACAGGTTTCTAGGGTATGATGTTAATTTTATTTCTATTATAAAATATGCTCCGAAAGCAAGCGGTTTGTTATATTTATTAGCAACCATCAGAATTTGAACTTATAGCTGTTAAGACGAAAAAACTAAACATTCTTTATGTTTTCAAATAATATAAAATTCTTAATTAATTCCTCGTCTCCACCGTCATGTATCAAAGGTTTTTGCGAGTTCAGTATTATTCGTATGAATGAGAATACAATTCGGAGAAAAACTCGAATATGGGAAAAGTATGAAAAGTATCTTTAAGATGTGCAACTGAAATAGTCGTGAAACCCACTGGCGGTCAATCATTCAAGGGTCAAACGCGAACGACGTTACTTACACATGGATGCGGTCATATTTCTCAGGAGTTCGAAATTTACTAAAAGTGAAAGTATGTGACTTTAATTAAAAAGAGACGGATAGCAAGATAAGCTGGACAGGGCTGTTTGGTTAAATTAGTAAGCAAATAATGGCAAGTAATGGCTAGTAGGCTGTAGTCAGAAATTATATTCGAAGATCTTTTAGTCAAACATGAATTTGTTCTAAAGTATAAACACAACAGGTTTTAAAGGCAGATGAGTAATTATTTTACATTAACACTGCTCTATAGTTCCGCTGACTGTGTGTTATTATCCTGTAAAAAACACTTAGTAATAGGACCTTAAGCTGCTACGTAAGTCCCCATGGGAGTTAAATAAAAGAACTCTCTGTGGGATTATTCTGTTCATTGAAATATTTTTGTATTTTGTTTTAATACCGCGTGACTTTGTCCACAACGCGAGGTAATGAAAACAGGAAAAATCATGTTGTCATGTGTAGGAGAAGTTTTTCCAAATCCTGTAATCGCTGCAATTTTTGTTACAAAGCGAACTTCCGGAAATAGGACAGGATATCGTTGCAAATTTATGTTTGAATATAAAATCGCCTTCAATTCCTCACCCTCCTGTCTTTTGAAGTTCGTTAAAAAGCGACAGATTTTCGTTACCCCGCGTTTGTTACTTACGCTGCCAATATTTATCAACTTCCCGGCTTCGGCAGAGCCGTCGTCGTCTATACGTATTGTTAAGTCAACAGCATTTAACGCTTAGACCGAAAAAGAGACCGGTTAAGGCACATGTCTGATCTGCTATAACTAAACAAAACATAATTAGCAACGTAACATCACGCCTGTAATGCCCGTGGTGGTGAGCCTATTGTAATACGCCGGGCACAATTCCAGACTCCGAGTCACTACTAGAAATTCTAAATTAGAAAAATCTCATAATACTGAACCCGGAATTTTAACCCATGGCCTCCCGATCAGCAGTCGCGCTTGCAACCGCTCGATCAACATAATTAGAGTTTGGAAAAACTTAGTGATTGCTAATTGATTGTCTCCTACTGCCCAATCAACAATAAAATTGTGTAAATACGTACGTATTCTGTAATAGTCCAAGAAGGTTAAAAGAGTATCCCCTTCGTTTAATATTAATCGTTAAAATAATTGTAGTTTAATGTTAGCGTATGAGGTTCTAAGATATCACGCTGTGACCGATGTAAAGCGATACTTGATATTTGTTTGAGATTGGACACATGTGTATTCACTGTAATGAATGCTTAGCATCAAGTGCAAGCTATGGGTATTTTCTGTTACGCAGAGAAAAGAAAATGATCTTAAATTGTCATAGAGTTATTGTTGGTGATCAATTAGAATTTATAATTACCGTAAATATTTTAATGTCGTGACTCTTATAAAAGGAATGTTTTAAAATATATTCAACGCGTGTCGCTATCTCGTTGGCAGGAGAACAAGTTGTTTAAGCAAAAGGGCCAAATAAAAGCAGTTTACACGGGTACGTGAAAAAATCGCCATATAGATACACGCCCGCTTTACGGCCGGTATGTTAATAAACATTCGACGTGCTTTGAATCGATGACGCTATGGTACAGCTTGGAACACGAGGGTAGCCTCCAAAGGATTAATAAACGTATACTGCAGAATAAGTGTTTTTCCCGAAACAGACCAATATCTGTTTTCAAAATAAATGTCTCGATTCTATATGAAGGAACTCCACTATATCAAGGGTATAGTTTTTTTGTGTTATATGTTAGAGGCTTCCTATATAAACATATTTTGTATGTCCGTAATGGAGTATATTGGGTGTTTCGTCCCAAAATTTCGTTGTTACTAAACGTGGTTCTCGACCGTTGGGTATGATAAATATTGAACTCAAAGCAAATGTGATCGTACACAAAGGCTCAAAATGCTGTTGAACGCAGCTCTATGCGGCTCAAGGTGGATTGAGTCGTGGTACGACAGGTGTGCTGCAGATTGAAACTTACGCCCAACGGCTATCTGAAACTTATTGTTCTCCCAATTTGTATGTATATTCCTGAGTGTCGCATACAGCGCATTATAATCGCCGCATTCAATGCGAATGCTTTCATTGAATTCAGTGCAACATTCAATTTATACTTGCTTCCCTTTCGGATCTATTTCGGAATTTATTTTCCCGTTTCTTTGTACGAGATACGTATGCATTTATTTGTTTATTCTGAGCGTGGATGTTTATGTTATTCTAGGTTCCTACACGCGGGCTTCTGGTAATTTTTTGGTTACCGTTGTCTTGTAATAGTTCAAAGAAATAATTATATTTTTAAAACAAATATCGCCGTTGAAATATAACAAATGATCATTTAACGTATAGAAACGTTAGCACTTAGTAGAATATTTCATGGTATGTAATCTCCCGTTACTTTATTAAATTTTTCCCGGCGTTCAGCCTGGTTTTCTCTGTAAGGTCTTTATGGCGCAATTTAAAAAATGTTTCGCATTATATGAGGAGGAAATAATATACTGGCCTCTTACACCTTAATTAACGCACATAAAAAATATTTCATCCGAATGTTAAGCTAACGTTTGGGATATAAGAAAAGTTTAAGAAGCGCGGTTAATAAAAGGTAATTCGTCTAAAAGCCTTTCGCGTTTATTTACGCATAAACATTTTCGAATGTCATAAAATTCAAATCAAAAATTACTCCAATTTTTTTTATGAGGGTGAAAGTATTGACCGTAAAATAAAGATAGCTAGATATAAATATGAGAGGAGTGGTCAAATAAGTTCCTGAAACTTCCGGAAGTCGAACGATTCGAGAAATTGACGAGAAGCCGCCAAGTATTCCGTGATCAAAGGCAAACATTCGAACGCCCCTTGGTGGAGCGTTTTATGTACCCTAGGAATGTGGACTTTGAAGACGCAAAACTAATTCTTAGTTACTAGAACAACTCACTCGCGCTGGTAGTTTTGTAAGATGTAATGAAATTGAGCGACATTCTTCGCGATGAAACAATGTCAGGGCAATTGGCTTTGGTATGTCATAATAAGTTTTGTCATGTGTGTATTCAACTTAAGCCTTCTAGAGGAATTCATTGATATAGTTTCAAGCCACTTATTGCCTAGTAGTTGAGAATTTAGCCCTCCTCTTTATCGGCCTAGGGTCCACTTCTATTGTACACCCCTGAACAATTACAATTAAATATCACTTACTGTGACCGTAAAACACAAAAAGGTATGAAATCTACTATTTAAATTTTCTAAAACGTTTATTAACGCGCGTAAATTTAGCTAAACCAGACTTAGCCAGCATGACAAACTATGGTGAAAACTATCATACGGTGAGAAGTTCCATATCTTGCTGTGGAAAGATAAAATCGATAACAGCGGCGAGGATGTTTTTATAAAAGAATTGCTTTATTTGTAAGCATTCGATAGACTCCGAATAGTATTTCCAAATTTGTGTCCGATTTCTCATATTATGTCCATATTACCACAATTTTGTATTTTCTTTTACATAATTATTATCTAAGTACAAAAAATTTTATAATCCTTTTGAGCCAATAAACCGTGAACTTTACCTGTTATGAAGGTTTTCCTCAGAAATGTTGCTGTAATGCCTTCGAGCTAACATGCACTACTGAAACTGCTGGCGTTTAAGTTTCATCTGCGCGGTTGTTTGATGAAGTTGCTGCTTTTGACTTGATTGTTGTAATTTGTGTAGCGGTTGTTAAAATTTCACTTGCTCTATTTTCATTCTAATCTTAAAGCATTTAATATTATTGTCTAGTCCGTTATAGGGTAGGCAGACAGCGCCGAGTGCTAAGTATCTATTAGTACAGATCTGACGTAATTCTTCTATATTCACCACTATTTTCCTACACGAATATTATCATACTGTTAGATATTAATATATTTTAAGCGAATAATACTATTTGAGACTTTGACAATAACGTTAAATATACTTCAATTTCTTTTGCGAACTGGATCGCTATCGCATCATCAATATAAAACACGCTATATACATTTAAAACATGTTTCAGTTTTCCTCGTCGCTGCGAGTGTTCATAGCATAAGTACAACTCTCCAACAAACAACAATTCAACTTTCCGCGAAACATGTTCCAAAAGATCTAAGAACATTAATTATCTAATTAATTTATCGTGAAGGAGGAGGGAGAACAGGTATATTAGCAAATAAATGCTTAAAACGTTGCCCACGTATGTTCGACTCATTATCTATTTTCCGTCGTGCGATGTTAGGAAGTTAATAAACTTAAAACAATATCGTGCCGCGGAGATGCGTTGTCAGAAGCTCCCAAACTTGAAGTGAAACAGGCAACGGTGAAGTTATGCCCCTATTAAGGCATACAATGTGTCTAATGTAATGTTGTACGTTTGCGGTCCGTGAATGGGTATGCGGTGGGAATTAGACTGTTTAGTTTTGTGATTAAAGTTTTAAATACCCTAACTCGTTGCTGTTAATTCGTTGGTTTTTATTTTATTATTTTTACGTTGGTGTATCTGATTGATCTGATGAAATTATCTTAATCTGTGATAGTATATTTCTATCAAGAATTAGAAACTTAGTGATTTATATTTCAATCTTTCTGTAAGCGATCTGAAGTACAAATCCTAATACACACGTCCGATTGTAAAACTTATGTAATTATGTTGTTAAGCAAAATATCATTCCCTTTTACTGTAAAGTAAAATATTGTAAACGTAACTTATCTCCCCTTGGTGTTTTACTACTATAAAGTCTGTTAACGCTACTTGGACTAACGTGACAGTCCATGGACTTTTAGCCCTCTAAATCTAAGAAAAGACCAGTTCATCAATCGAATAAAATGGGTTTCGTGACACTGCTAATGAAATTCATCAATCCGTTTATCGTTCCACTGATGGACAGGCGTCGCCTCTGAAAAAGTGCTATTACCATAGTTTATTGTAGCTAAGGGCGCATTAGCAGGTTTCATACGCGTTAGAGAAATGTGTAATATTCGCAAATGTATAAATATAAGAAATAATTTGTTCTTAAGACACTTTAATATCTTCGATGCATACGTACTCGTATATTTGAGTGTCTGAAGGTTTATTTGAAATCGCACCGTCTCATCTGAGCGTTGACTGCGTGATACTCGGCACGAGGACGGTTGACGGGCTTCGACACGGGGGCAACATTTGTCCGTATCGCTTTTACCGAGCAAAAATGTTTACAGTGCCGAAATATTGGTACACACTTTTAGAGATATTTCACTCTGTTAAATTCACTGGCTTCTGACGGAACGTGTAAGAACGCCCACAGATTTTGCGAAGCGACCTTGTAAGAATTGAAAATGAAATTTGGTATTAACATAACGCAACAAAATGTTGAATGCGAATGTGTAAATATGTGGATGATTCATCAGCGGATACAGTTAGGTGAGCAATGCTTAATTTATTTTTATGTTCTTACCTTTTTAGCTGATAACGACCCTGAGTATGTAAGCTACGCCGTGATACCTTTCATAAAGGAGGACCTCTGTTAGCTCCATTTACGAAACATGCGCGTCTTAAGCCGGTACATAGTTCAAACAATATTATTTATGTAATTTCGTTTCATTTTAAACGAACACGTTTGCAACTCTCACCCCAGAATGGTGGCCGCCCACTGGCTAGAATGGGAATATTTAGTGATACGCCTCCATAATGAACTTAGCTGTGATTGAGGCTTACCCCACTCGAACGGCCCGCGCTCGGAACGCGATTTAGTGCTAAACCCGCTTCCAGTTCATCTGTATTACGTTTTGCTTTGTTCATCGTTCGAAATGCATTTATTAGATACTCATAGTTGTATAATCACTATATATGTATGTGTATGTTAAATGTAAGTTCAATGTAAAACTCAATGGCCTGAATTTTATGTTTACTGGAAAACAATATCCTTATAATAACTGTTTAAACATATTAAAATGTCAAGCATTTTCAAAAGTCCATCATAACTTTATTTGCTTCGTGCAAATTACCTTCTGAGCTGACCATTTTTTACATTTTCATTTGGATACAAACCACTCAGCCCATGTAAATTTAAAAAATTAACTCTTATAGCTGATAGTAAAATTTCTTTGTTTCTGTTTGTAACCGCTATTAATGGTATTATCATAAACCTTTTAATTTTGAAACAAAGTCTCAATCATGAGTGGATATATTTTAACGGATTTAAAATGCTCCTTTATCAGTAACTGAAAATTATAATTATGAAATGTTTTACTCCGAACCGTGCATGATGTAATCACAAATCCTATCAAATAAATATTTAAACATACATACATCAACAAAATATATACAGACGTACCATGTTATGTTTACAAGAGAATCATTTAGTGATTCGCGTTCATAATGAATATAATCAAGATCGAAACTTGATCCATTTGGAAACCATTCCAGTAACTGTATTAGCAATAATAAATCATTTGCTATTTATGACTTTCCTTTCGTAGATATTAAAGCACCATATTCGCACACCTTCGTTATAATCTCTATCACGCTTTAAGTTATACTATTGCGATAGAATACGGAAATACTGCCATATACTGCCACATACTGCCATATATTGTTTCATAACTGCCACATACTGCCGTATCTGGCCCTCATGTACTCCCGTCTCACGGACTTAAGTGTTTGTTGTGTTTGTAATTTTTCGATTCGTGTACTTTTTCGAGTATTGTACTCTTTCGATAAAAACGTAAAGGTAACTAACGTCAAGCAAAGTCGATTCATAGATAGGTGACTGCTAGTTGCGAACTTCCATCAGCGTTTCTGGTCCTCAGAGGGCAGGTTCAGCAGTAAATTGCGTTTTTAAAGCCGTTAGGTACTAAACGATAAACTTTGTCCGAGGGTTTAGAAGTAATTTAGATATATTTAAAGGTCTACCACAACAGATGGAAAAACGTAAAGACAGCAATGGGACATAAAAGGCTTGTATCCAAATAGATCCTAAAGATGTGTTCTATTTCTTTGTTGCTGTAGTAAACTGTTACTTGTCTAATTTCATACAGTATTTTAGCCTTGTTCAATATTTGCTCTCTGTTTTCTTACGCTTCAATGTGCACTAGCTTAATTTCATTTGTTTAATCATCATCATCATCAGTTTAAGTCCACTGCTGGATACAGGTTTTATTAACGAGCACCATCGCGCCCTTACCTCGACTTGTCGAATCTAGATCCTCTGCAATTTTATATACTCTGTCGTCCATTTACGTAATAATAATTTTGTCAATGTGAAAAAGCATCAGTTCAAAATAAATCCTGAGTGTTGATCCATCTCGTCTCATATTTCTATATTTAAAGTCGTGGTTCGTGTTGCACATTCGACCGTTACAACCCGGTCGCTACCTTAACTAAGTTATATGGAATTGGAGCTAGACCCATTTAGCGGGGCATGGCCTCTATAATCTGCATAACGTATGTAGTTTGTGTTATTTACAAGTGTTTTTACCAATATCTCAAGAGTGATCAAACTCTGTTATGATTCATCTTGGTAATGGTAAATTATTATAATCTTTACACAGGAATTTTAGACTGATTATCATTTTGCTGTATTTATCCACATTGTCGTATTTGTTCGTTAAACAAATGCTATTTCATTTGTGAAACGACTAAATACGACGTATTTGTATTTTTATTATTACTATACATTACATAGTTCTCATTATTATCAGCTCTTTCATTTGAACATCGTTTATCATTTAATCTCTGTCTTTAAACATTAATATGCCGTGGAATATCGTTGTATATTTATTATCAGAATTACAAAATTATTTTAAGATAAATATAAACAACGCTACTGTTAAAACTATCCAAGCATTTGATAAACATAAAACCTTCTTTCGTCTTATTACCTTTTAATCAGTTTTAAGTTGTTCTTTAAAGCATTCGTAGATTTTATTCAGGTTACATGTCTTTGCTATACCTACATGATATCTGTCAAGTATCGATTTCTAAAGAATTTGCGACGAAAATAATTGGTAAATAACTTCTGACACGAAATAGAGTGAATGGTAAACTATTCTTTAACACTTTTTATTTATATGTGTATAAATTCATTTGTAAAGAGAACATCCCTTTTGTTTTATACCTTATCATATTTCAGTATTGGTTTCATACGTTTCATTTGCGGAGAGCTTTTCATTTAAATGCTAACTAGAACACTTTGGTTTCGCATTTAAATTATTAAAAGGGACAATTATTTCCGTGTAATTACCTCCAATAATAGGCAGAAACCTCTTAAAACAGATGCAATTATGAACTGAGTGCAATAATCGTTCTGTCGTTCCAGGTGAGTGAATCTTCACTGCTTGAGTGCAGCGCCGGCCGCTATACAGCCGAAACGGTGAGTCCATTTCTAAAGAGTATTCGTTATTAGAATGAGTTTCGTGTTCTGCTATCCTATAGCAATTGGGATTTTAATAAACCTTTCTAATTGTACGGTTTTTAAATTAAGAATTGGTGCTTTTGTTTTCATTTAAATCTATTTTGAAACGTTCGATTTTTAATTCGAACCGTAAATATAATAGGTTAGTCCGTTTATTGCATTTTGCTGTAGATATAAAGAGTACAAAGTCTAGTAAATAATGAAATTCAAACAATTGTATAATTGAGACGTAACTGTAAACTTATAAAATGAATAATAGTTGGACGCTATGAATTTTCAAGTCCAACGTTTTTCAATGTTTTATTAAGTAAAAAAAGAAGCGTACTAAATAAAGAACAGGAAAATTAACTGCATATTGACATTTGAATCGGACTCCTTCGCGCTAATTAGTATCTACTGATGAAAATAGGACGAAGATTAACTACGGGAAAGATAAACAGAACCCGGGACTGGGACTGCAATAATAAAATTACGATTCTTTTAATATCGCAGAATGTACATATTAAAAAATTTCCATCTTAATAAGAGTAAAAAAAGGAAAAACCATCGTGGAGATTCTGCGAGTTAATCAACAAGACTCGTAGAAAAGTATCAAAGGAAATTCGAAATCCGCGAAGTTGGCGGGTTTTTCAAACTCTCGTAACTACATGTAAACATTTTTTTTCGTACGACTCCGCTATTCATCCAATTTGTGAATACGATCCCGTCGGAGGGTGAATGGATGACGTTTAGACGGATGGATGTCCCATTATTATTTCGTGAATGTGACTCCGCGGGGCCCCGCGAGGCCTACGTGCATTTCATTACATTTAAGCTATTTTACATTGGGAACGTAATGAGATAAGTTATATATACATATGTAGCTGAAGTACTCCCTTATAACGTGCTTTCACATTATCTGTGTACCCATATATATTTATTTCTATGGACTTTAATTCTTATAAGCGCACGCAATGGTATGAAGAATGATAAATATAAATAAAGCACCTGTGGTCTGTAAGGATCTGGCATGACGATATAAAATGATAACAAGTATCAGAGCTCTATATATGCTAACAAGTACAGCCATTTGATTTCAAAATCGGCGGCAGAGCATATGTTATGATAATTATACGGTTGCTAAACTGTATACACATATACATACTTATATAAATCCGTAATTTTTAATTTTATATCCAGATAAAGAAAACATATTAAATAAAATTCGAACCCGGGAGCCTCGGGTCCAAGGTGAGGTTTATTAACCACTAGGAAAACTGGCCAGTGTCATTTAACTCCTGTTGATTCATCGTCGAAAGAACATTAGGACGTGCTCACGACGTCATGGAGTTTCGTACGCCGCGCCGGCCCTGAGCGCCGCTCACTCGCCGCTGTTCACGCTCTGTCTCCAAACACTCATTACGGGAGTTTGTCTCGCTCTCACATATTATTTATTTTAACTCTATTAACAGCATAACTTAAATAATCTTCAAATTTCATTGTTCAAAGCGTTTAAATTTGAAAACTTTAACATTTGTAAGTCATTGATGAATTTAAACAGTCAGTGTATCTTGTTGTTGTATAATATTCATTGTATAAAAATATACGTAAATTCAGTGCCTATTTTGAGGCGAAATGAAAAAAGCTTGCAAATATTTTTTATCAAACGGCAAATTGAATATGAGCAGCGGATAGCATTTGTGTATGCATAAATTCATTTGACAGACTCACTTCACACTATCGTGCCGGTGAGCATGCGTTGAATACCTACGGTTGAATAATAAAACTGCAATCAAATTCCTATTTCGGAATACCAAAACCGATGCGCGGCGCTGCCCGGCTACGTGTAATTATACTTGGAAATATATGAATCAAAAGAATTTCATTTAAAAATAGTGGAAGAGCGCAGTGAACGATCGCGCATTGGTTCGCTGCATGTTTGCCAATTAGCAGCGAGCACGCGGAATGCTCGGACGAATTACATTCCTTCTGTGCCATCGTAATTGATACTAGATTCAAGACTCTTTTCCTGTAACCACCCTATATCTTCACTCCCACTATGATGTAGGTACCTTAAATTCCAAATTATTGTCGCCGCCCTCTCATTTGTATTGAAAATTTCAATCAAGTCCTTCACAAATGCCGTTGACGTTTGAGTGAATATATTTTTATATACCGCTATTCGTCCTACTTGTTTCCAGGCCGGTCGGATTGTTTCTCCCGTAAGTACATTGTACGGAACGTAAGCAGATAACAGTCTAAATTGCAGAGGCGCTCTCGTAGGATCGCCTCACCTCTCGTGCTCGTACGCGAAGCGTCGACGAGTTTTTGAATTTTTAAATTACTCATTGTGCGATGGAATGCTGCTAGTCGCATTGCCTCTAACGGACATCGGCAGCGCAATCAAATGTGCACTCAAACTCTCTAATATTATGCGTCAAAATACAACGCTCCATCCGTTAGTTTGAAACCCTTCGCGCGGAGGCTAGCGATATGCTCGCAAGTCTAGGCCGCGGTTCTCCTGAGGGTGATCCTAACGAATGTCGTTCTAAATATTTGATTGTTAGAGTCGAAATATCCGTGAAGCTCGATTGCGCACTCGGTATCAAGCTTTCAAATTATACTGGAATCGTAGTTACCCACGGGTAATCCATGGCCTGACTGTGCACGCTCACTTACACTGTACTAAATCATGATATATGTTTGCCAAGATCGAGAATGTACGCGTACGTAAACGTACATTTGTCGTTTTAAATAGGTAACATAAATATGCAAGAAAATCGTTCACCTGAAAATGTCGAGATAGTGTAGCAACATAGGACGTTAGCAAACCCGATCGTCTTTACGTTTCGTAACCAAGAAAGTTATTCCAGTTCGGCAAATAGATTTATGACTGGTACGTTCTAGATCATTCCGTGTTAAGTGTTCTATAAGGCGGATACAATGCTAGTGCGAGTTTGTTTGCGCCGAGCTTTCACCGAGTTAACGTTTAAATTGGCTATGTTTTGGTGCATGTCTCTGCATAGGTAAGTTTTCCTTAGTGTTCAATATTGAAAGCTATCTTACTCCCAATGTGCTAGTTGCTATGAATCTATGAATAGCTTTAAAATAATTAACAAGCTCTTGGCATGATCACTATCTGAATAACTACACTTTTGTTGGAGGACCAGGTACACAACGTGAATTTGTATGTGAGACTCAGATCGACATTCTTCAAGTAATTGTAAAGGCAGACAGTTAAATTTAACCGTGCCAGCCATTGTTTCTCATACAAGTAATCGCCCAAGTCATCGACAGAACCCGTTCCACTCCGGCAACGTACCGCGTCGTAGAATGTTATTACCTCGCTAACCGGGAAGCGCAGG
>DWME01002775.1:0-19928 GCA_018244795.1 Parelbella ahira ahira | reverse complement strand
TTACTAAAACGTCACTACGATTAGTAGACTTGTGTTAAATATCAAGAAAGGAGTCATATATATTTTTTTGAAAACAAAAAGAGTACTTAACATCACGCCTGTAATCCCCGAAGGAGTAGGCAGAGGGGTGTAGTACTCCTCCACATTTCGCCAGTTACGTTTGAGTTCTATTTTTTTGAGCTTGAGATTAATTGCAGACGCATCACTACTATAGAACCAATAAAGTACTCGTATGTACTATATAAATAAATATTAAATGTTACATGGACCTTCGCTAAAGAAATATTAGCAAGACGATAATAAGCATCACCTCGAAAATTCTTAAGGTTGTTATCGATGCTTTTTTATACGTACGTTTGTGTATATGTTCGTATATTGGTTTATATGTATTTGTAGCATAAGGCATTTTGGTCATAATATTGAGTTTATTCGATAATAGGGTTTACTGGTTTTCTACAGTTGGCACGATTGGGCACTAGAGATATCGATAATTGTATGTCAATTGTGTTTTTGATTTTCTTGTTTTATGTTTTAAATGTTTACGCCAAAACTGTGCCGCGATTTAGGCGACCTGGAACCTAACCATTTGAAAACTTTATTGTCAGCTGTCTCAATACTTTGCTGATTTTTTATTTAATAGTAATAATAGTCACTATATAATCAAATTATATAGTGTACATAGAAAAAAATTAAAAACTTTTAAAATCCGCCTCCGAGGATGAACAAGATTTTATGTATGAATATTGATATACGATATGTTAGAAAACTGTAAAACGTAGGAAGGTTTGTAGCTAAGTGTAGTGACAATATACGCAAAATGGCTGGCAGCTGTTGGATACAAAGAGCTGATGATCGAGCTCAGTGGCGTGCTATAGGAGAGGCCTATGTCCAGTCCAGCAACGGATGGGAACAGGCTGATGACAATAAACAACTTGAAGGCACAGGTAGGAAGAAATGAAAATAGGGAAAACTGAAATGGGAAGTCCAGTGGGGGACTAGTCTTACAAAATAATCTCCTCGCTTTTGATCTGTCTTATCAAATATACAAAGGACTGTAATGAGTTTCTTTTTAATTTCTTCAAATACGCGGACGAACTCCGTGAAAAGATAACGTCAATTTTTTTACGTCCACCCCTCCCGCCCCCTGTCCGTACGAAACTTTTCTGTTTACTATGGTTAATGGTTAATTGCCTTCCTTTGAAAATTCAGTGGAAGGAATTAGCGCTCGCCGCGCGTAGCCGTCTGTGACAAATGTTTTGACAGACTTCCCCGATTACGTTTAGCTTTTCCATCCTTATAAATAGCTCGTCCCACCGTCCGCTGGAAACGATTCAAACTACACAGGGCGAAATTTAACGGAGTCGCTTTGTGATTACATGATTCGTGTACGGAACAATCTTTAATAGACTGATCGCTTGACATTTCTGTGCGAATTAAATTAACATTACTCTCTAATAGTGTTCGATTTAAGCGCCGTATAAATGTCAAACATATTTCGATCGGTAATTGCATCCGGGCATCAATAATAAAGCAAATAACATGAGTTCTTCAACCCTTAAGGGCATCTTGGTGACGTAATACGTATATACGTATCTAGATACTAATACCATGACGTATTTGTACCAGCTTCATTCGGTGAAGACATCGCAGCGACTGTGTTAAAACTTAAAATCAGCCGGAGACCATGAAGAATGATTTAAGTCAGGTCTGGGTTAAGTTGGTATATAATTCAGATTCGGTATATTCAACAAATTCACAAACACTATTTACTACTTATTGTTCTTGCAACGCGGGCCGACGGAGACCAGCCAAATGAAAAATGCGAGGCAGAAATGCTAAATCATATCCCACAATCATAACTGACGGTTCGTTGATTCTTCAGCCATAGAACATTATTATAGTTCGTCGCTTTGCTAATCGCGCTGAGACATGTGGTTTATCATTTAACAGTCTAATTGGTTTGATAATTATAAGACGTGCAACCATCTACATAGGGGCAATGATGATAAGCATTACGTATTTTATTTTAATTAGTGTAAGCAAATTAATTTAAGAAACGGATATTATTTATCTACTATCTTAGTAATCAACGGTATTGTAGTTACACAACAGTTTTATCATTCACGATTTTAGGATAACGTTGGAATAGAAGTGTCCGGAAATTCGGTACGTTTTTCAGTATTGTACAGAGAAGTAACCTTACAGAGAAGGTACAGAGATAGATACTTTCAACTTACGGTGACATTCTGCACTACTACTGTTCCTAGTTTTGTCTTTAACTCAATGCAAGTACTTCCTCGATATACTCATTATCCTCCTCAAGCATTTTAACGTTTCACTATCATTTACGGATTTCTTATCACGATGGGAAAGGTTCAAGCCGTACTTCTTTGTTCTATATATACCTATAACTTGGATGACACTGAGACGACCCACCTGGTACGTGGGAATCGGCACGAGGACTACGATTTGGACTAAGAAGAGCAAGTTTGGTGAGGTAATATTCCTCGCAGTGATGACTTCGCGATTTAGAAATCAGTCTTCCACTCAAGGGGTCCTGGGTTCCAATGGTGACACGCACTTCTTTATCACAAATGTGTGTTTTAACTTCATGATCATAGCAGTTGATATAACGATTAAGAATATCGTGAGGATATCTGCAGTTACTACTCCATAATATTCTCAAATGCGTGTAAGGTGTGTTAACCCGCACTTCGTCAGAGTAGCATACTATAGTTTTAATAATTTTCATTCTGAGAACATAACGCTGTACAGGAGTAAAGCGATAAAAGGGTTAATGCCGATATTCCTTGCACCGTGGTCAATATTGCGGTCACCGTGCTTGCTAAATTGCATATAAGTTATTCGCCGACGCCGGCGCGGCGAGAGATCGCTGAATGGAGTTTACTTAATTAATATTTATTGCTGCCAGTAAGTCCTGAAACATGACAAAGGTGGTTCCTAGGTAGGTCCATGGGTCAATGTTCTTCGTACCTCGGATTGGTGATCAAGTGGGCGATGAAAAAACATTTTGCCTAAAACCTATTATCATCTCTGAGACAGCAATGCGAATTTTGCAAAATGATTTACTATTGCGTAACGTTTAATAAGTAAGTATAATAGAAAAATACTTTTTTTCTATCACACAATGTTAATATTATTCATTTTATCATTCAAATATAATATTTAAAATAAGTGTTGAAATTAGTATTTTTTAATTTACATTACATTCATACACACAATTATACAAATCCATTCATATGTACAAATAAACGCTGATTTGATAACAAAATACTGTTATTACAACAATAATAAAAAGTTAAATAATTTTAATCGTTTCTAAATATCAATAAACATCTAGCGAAAAAGCTATACATTTCTAATTACATTCCTTATAAAATAAAGGAGAGATATTCGATTTCATTTTTAGAAAAAAAAATTCAATTTACAAATGGCAACACTGTGGAATCGTTAAACCTTTACATGTCACAAAAAACAGTCTATCCACTTTTGATCTATGACAAGTCGGGTCCTTTCACTTCACCCGCATGCAGTGTTCAGTTTCAATTACCCCGTACCTTGAAGGAAAACTGGGCAGGAGAGGGATGCACTTAGCGAACTTATAGCTAGTGCAAAAGAGACAGATACACAAACAAATCGTAGGAGAGTAAAAAAAGCAAGCCATATGCCGTGCGACAGATGGCCGCGACCGCAAAGTAGCATCACAGGTTGATTTGCTCACCGACGCACCCACACCTCGTTATATTTACACAAACAATGATCCTCCGTCTCTTTCAGCTTTATATGACGAAAAGAGATGACAAGCAAAAAATCAGCGGGTACAAACATTGTATGTGCTCCGAGCTCGGGTTAGCGATCGACAATTTAAAAAATGAAACGTAACTCTCTGAAAGCGAAAGTTGTGACGGGAACGAGGCAATTAAGACGGAGGGTTGCGGGATCGGCACAAAGAGATCCGAAAATGTGATAAAGGGCAGCTGAAACTGTTTTACAGATTGACGACCCCGGCCGAGTGTTGTTGGTTAACCGTAAATGAGCGTACAATAATAATAATGACTTGGGAAAATTCATAAACAACCCCCATACTGAGAACTTGCCTGTCCTGTTATATCCATACTAATGACAAAGTTTACAAAATTCATAAATACACATTAAAATAAATAATTTCTTAGCATACAGAAAAAACACTATTTCAATCAATGTATTGGTGGTTGATATCAATGAATCTATTAGAATAAATAGAATGAAAGCTATGCAAGAAACTTTCGCGACATTTAGTTTTCTTTGACAACCTTGACTTGTTGTCTATAATAGATATGTTTCGCACATGACCGCCTTGAGAGAGACATACGGGATTTGAGAACGTCTTTCCAACACTAACAAATGAAATCAACGACGTATCTCGTCTTACTCATTGTAATGCCTATAAAAACATTATAAGCAATCAATATAAATTGTGCGACAGATCAAAAACACTTCTCACTTCGCAACGAGAGGCTCTTTCTACATAGAATTTATGTATTGACCATGTTTTAATGTATGTATCTATGCTTCTGATCAGGCGGGATCGACGCTATGCACTAGCTCATGGGTACGTATAACGTAACACAACATCACTGTATTAGCCCTGTATTTCACCGAAAAGCTCAGTAGAGTAATGTAGAAAACTCGTATCGTTTGCAACTTCTCCACCAACGAGACAGTCGATAAGTGTATAATTAAGAGACCGTCAATCAAGTGATTTTCTTGTTGGTCGAGTGGTTACAAGCGCGTTTGCCGATCGGGATTTCCTGGGTTCAAATCCCGCGTCGAGTACTATTCTAGTTGTTTAATTTAGAATTTCTTGTAGTGACTCGTAGTCTGGATCCGTGTCCGGTGTATGGCACTAGGCTCATCGCGTATTCCATAGGACGTAAACGTAACTGGTGAAACGTGGGAGTGTAATACACTCCTCTGCCAACGCCATCGGAGATTACAGACGTGATGATGTTACGTAAGAAAAAATCATATAATGTCCCTTAGACAATTAGACAAGGGGTAGGCAATGGACTTGACCAAATAAGAATTATGATATCCTAGGGCCAAATGTGTGTGTACTCAACATACCGTATACCGTTAGTAACCGCACGGTAGTTTATCAATGAGGTACAATGATCACTTACGCAACAACGCATTACGGACTCAGCTCGCACGCTCGATTCATTATCATAAACGCTCCGCTGATTAGACAGTAATATATATATGAAGACACCCTCAGGGAGTCAATACATTTATTTACGAAATATTATGCTTGATAGTTTATCATCGAGGTCAATATACATACCTACATGTAACGGTAAATCTCTTGTATTTACGAGAGAGTTGGTGCAGTCACGAGCAAAAACTAGTTCAGATTTTACGAACAGCTTTATAAAAGCAGATAAATAGACGATACTATCAATAAAGTTTCAGTAAGTAAGAAAATCTATTTTATTTCTTATAAAAGAAGACGTGAACTGATGAGCGATTTGCTGACTTTAGCTTCCTTTATTCTCCCCTCTATAGCACAAGTAATCCGTACTAATATTATCTAAATTAAAAGTAGGTGCTTGCGTATGTCTGTCGGTTATGCTTTCGCGCCGAATCTTTGAGAGCTACTTTTACTAAAGGTACTTTTACCGCTAAAAGGGTAAAATAACGTCTTAGAAAGAGTGACCGTAAGAATCCTAGATAGACGTTATCAAACAATTAAAATTAAAAACATGCGTAGAGTTGAAAATTAAAAGGCTTTTTTATTATATACTTTCTAAAAGGTCCTTCAGTACAGCGTATGAGTATTACTAAATTCATTTCATTTATTTTATTGTTGCAGTAAATCGTCGTTCATTATTTTTAATTGCAATTAAAACAGATATTACAAACCAATATACCTACATATTATGTATATGTATACTGCGAGAAAGACCCCAACAGATGTAAGTACATATGTATGTATTATTACTCGTAGATACACTGAACATATGAATATAAAAACAAAGAAGTATTGTAAGTGCAAAACGATCAATATTTCTCAATGCATCCACCCTGCCATTATATATGAAAATGTTCATGTCATCACTTCCTTATTGTTCTCGCAACAAAAGAAGTCTCAGTTTATGGGAGCATGTGTTCTCATCTCCTACCCCTCAGTTCGACAAGTTGTAACTACGAGAAGCGTTTTAGTAAAATGATACAATAATGACTTTACGAGCCGAACAAACAGAGTAAACAAAGCCGTAGTAGCGCAAATCGCGGTCGGTTTAAGTGAGTTCAAATATGAAAAAAAAGGGAAAGTTGGACGCCATTGTGATCGGGAATCACTTCGTGCAGGCTAGAATGGGGAGACGGGACATGTAGGTGTATAGATGACGTCCACGCACAGAGCTTAGTTGTAGTATAGATATAGAACATTCTAGAGCTATATACCTACATTTTATTTTGTATTTCAAGGATGCTAATTTTTTGTCTAAATTATTATCTGTTTCAAATTAACGTTAATTAAATCATTAATTTTCAACTCACCGTTTTTCTTCAATCCTGAAAAGTCGCAGCATTATTAGAATTAAAAAAAAAAACTAAAAAAGAATAGTTAAAATATGGTATAATGTTTGTAAATTTTTCAAAATTGAATACCTACCGTCCAAAGATACGTTCAAAATTTCCACCGAGCTGGCGCCTGAAAGCAATGCCTAGCGCTCTAATTACAACATCCACATTGTGTTACTATATCATATTTGTTGACAATGGCATCCTTTATGTAGCAAACAATCGTGTTGCTGATGAATTTTGGTCTATGTCTGCGTCGTGTCTTTGTGTTCGAGCCTCCCTCTAGTGGACAACACAATGGAACAAAAGTTGTTCAATGGCGGCACAGCACCTAATACCCCGGCCCTCCCCTCCATTGTTTCGGGTAATGTTCGACTTTTATGGATATTTTCAATGGATCGCTATAATCTCAGGAATGAAGTTGCGAACTTGACTATTAATCGCCTATTGATGGTGGAAATAGAGTTACCTACGTAACTCCCGTTATTTTTAATAACAATAGCAGTTTTGTTTATTATGTTAATCAATACGAACATTTTAACTGTGTATAGCTAGTGAACAGATACTCGAGATTTCCACATTTAAATTTGGAAACATAAAGCATATATTTTTTATCTATTACAAATGGTTCTTTGTTATTGCGTATTATGAAGTACCTACGTATGATAGCTATTGTTTAAATCTCATCGATTATACATTAGTTATATACGGTTCAAAAGTTGGTCTTCCTCCACGTAGCTACGAGTAGTGCGAATAGATTATATAGTTGCGGTGCCATGGCTCAGATAACTCATAATGCAGTTTGCGACGTTGAAAGCGCCCGCCACACTTCCTCCGATCGGATTTTCCATGATAATCGTAACAAAAGAACTTTGAAACGGACTCCGCGTATATTCTATTGCGAGTTGCGACGCATGCGGCTACCACGCTACGCCACACCACGCTCTATTCATATCGCCCGCGCCGCCAGCGGATAAGCACTTATCGGTTGAATATCATGTCCATTCGACGATTAGACAAAGACAACCGCAATTTACATGACTGTAAATTACCTCGCACAAAAGACTCCACAACTTTGCATGTGAACGTCGTACCTTCGAGAACGACTCAAAAATTGTTCTATAGCTCGCATAAAATCTTATTCTCAGAGATAAAAGCTAGGCGAAACAAAGGCCACAATTGTATTAATACACAATGAATTGTTGCAGCAAAGTTAGCGGAGTCGGTACACGTGACTCGAGTCTTACTACTTCGCGAAAAGAATATTCCAGAAGCTTTTGAAATATGAACTTTCGACTAGAGAATTCTTTAACTTCTTAACCTATATGCCTACCTGTCGTTATGAATTTGTTTGAAAGTAATCTAAGACCTATTTCGTAAAGGAAAATTCGTATCAGCATTATCGGTCACAAAGAGGTGGGTGAACAAAGTTGCGGGACTTGGAATATAAAGGGCCCGCACATTTGAGTAGTTAAAGTGACCGCAAGTGAATACGGTCGCTGGGGCGGCAGGATTGCAGCCCCGACATTCCATTGTCATCCCGAAATACATTACACATTAGAATTTAGAAGGAAATTCGACTTGAGCCTGCGGAGTTCTGTCTACAAAATATCTAGCAATTCAAAAGTTGAAAACATCCTTGTGTTACGTTATGTCGTATCTACGTAATGTTTTTTTTTTGTATTTTATTAATATTCGCTCGCTGTATTTGTTCTATAAATATATTTATTTAGAAAGATGTGTAAAATTATTGTGTGTTGAAACGTGTAAAACCTATCAAATTTACACTTGGACTTATCTAATTACATTCTATTCCATGATTATTAAAAATAGCCGGGAATAATAATAAATACATAGATAAGTTTAAAAAAAACGTAACATCACGTCTGCAAACCCCGAAGGGATTGGCAGAGGAGTGTAGTGCACTCCCACGTCTCGCCAGTTACGTTTATGTCCTATGGAATAGGTAATGAGCCTATTGCCATACACCGGGCACAGATCCAGACTCAGAGTCACTACTAGAAATCCTGAATTAGAAAAATTCAATAGTACCCGGATTTGAACCTAGAACCTCCCGATCGGCTGTCGCACTTGCAACCACTCGACCAACGAGGCAGTCAAACTGGCAGTCAAATAACTCAACAATTCACTTTTCGAAATTTTCCATTTCTAAAGATATTTTAATTCTGTTTTTCGATATATCTTGTTTTATAACCAAACTTAATGTCTAATAACTTTTTTATATCACTTGTAAAACTTGTAATTCATTCTAGTCATTAGAAATTTGTAATGCGATTGTTACAAAAGGTAATTAACGAAGTCTTTGCGGAGGTTTTTCAACGCTTCGTCGCCGGATGTATTCATAAAGTAGCAATGGTATAACCAATTAGGCAACCCCGGTCTACCAGTGTTGCTTAAAGACTGCGAGCTTCTTCATTGTTGTATTGTGTTTTAGTGTCGTCGAAAACGCGTTGCTTCTATGGCATTATAGTGACTTGAATTTTAGGGGACTTTGTGATATATAAGCTGTTTGTTAGGGAAATTAATATTAAAATATGCACGTTTTAAATAAAACAACAATACCAGCCTATTTCAGTCCACTGTTGGAGTTAGACCTCCCCTAAAGAGCCATTGCATCTCGTCCTCGGCTTGTCGCTCCAGATTTTGTCAGCAGCCTTTTAAATGAAACCAACAACTATAAAAAGATTACTTCGTCTAAATTGTCCATGCGAAGCATGGTGTCTAAAACACTGGAGGCGTAATAGAAATAGTCGCCCGACATCGTCGTCGACGCTCGAAGACGTTGGTTTAAAAACATTTAACAGACGAGTGGCTCACTTATTCCCATCTCCGTCAACCGACACCGGAGCAGCGTGGTAGAGCATGGTATTGATAGCAGTAAGAAAACAGGTCTGTTTGCTTAATAAACATTATTGTTTGTCTCCTGTTTGCTTATTTATAATTAAAGGTGAATAGGTTCTTACTAGGCATGTGTGCTGCATCTTAGGACGCATCCGCGCTTTCCATTAGGCAGGATCGCGACCCAACGCTAGACTATCATTTATGATAAAAAATAAATATAAAATTTAATGTCGGTGTTTTTTTAACTCGAAACAAAAGAAACCTTATATGCAAAATATACAATATATAAATATGATAACATACGACAATTAATTAAAAAAAACGAATTTCTTAAAATAATTTAACTTGTAGAGGGAAACGAGCCGCCTGATGGTGACTGGTTATTATTGCCTATGGACATGTGTGATATCAGTTGTCAGTACTCTGTCCACATTGGAATAGAGCGCCTTTCGCGTAGTGCTGTTTTCCTGATGAATCTTTTACTGCGTGCTACACGATATGGTAACTTTCAGGGTGAACTAGTGCCTTGGAATTCTTGCGCCCCTATTAAGGGGATATTTTTAGTTGTAAACGCGCATAGTATGTACCTACATATGTATATTGTATAGTTAAAAATGAATATATTTGGAAACCAATTCCTAACGAATTTACTTAGTTTTCATATAAAAGGAGGAGTTCCATTTAAAGAAGAAACAGAAAATACTGTGATAAATTAAAATTTATTTCACTGTTGACTACCGCGTTGATAGAACGATTGCAAGCGCGACTACTTATCGAGAGGTCCTGGGTTCGACTCCTGGTCAGGTTACGATTGGTTTTTCGAACTTGAAATTCCCAGTCGTGGCTCGAATTCTGAATTGATGCCTTGTATAACAATAGATCCAACTTCTATTCCATATTGGGGTGTAAGCATTCGTAAGCATTTGGACATCGGGACCGGGCAGCGTACTACACTCCTCTGCCAACCTCTTTGGGGATTATAGGCGTGATGTTACCATTATGATTTCAGATCACAAATCCATATTAGGTCGCATAGAAAATCTCTTTCGACCAAACAAACCATAATGACATATGACATATGACAATGACATAAATATCCATAATGTAATTTGCGTCACGTCCAAAAGAAGTGGTTTAAAAGTTTACGTAAGTTTGTTTCTTTGAGTGGATTAACGAAAACGGCGGTGCCAAATTGACATTTAACGAACATTCACTGCGTTACGAAATCATACCGGGCCTCGTACTCTTTTACTCCTAAATACAAATATTCAACCTCAGTACGTTTAACAATAAGTCACAATCGATTGCACAGAACACCGGCGAGGCCCTACAAAAAGTTTACAGGGCAAACTAATTTCTTACCTTCTATTGGTATTGCTTATTTTCAAAATCGAGTATTTTTCAACATTTGCTAAAGGCTCATTTACGATTCAATAAAAACGAAGGAGTTTCCGTTGAACAGTTATTAAGCTTCGCTGTAGGTATTGTAAGGCTTGCAGATGATGTTTATTACTCGTTTTATTGTTGTAAATAACAGGAGTACCTATTTACGAAATAATTAATATCTTTTTTCTTCATAAAAGAAACTTAATATTTTGTTTTATTAGGAAACGTTCGGAGCTGACAGGTGTAAATTATTGCTCGTGTGATAGATATACCTACATACATATATTTAATTCAGATGTAAAGAAATGCACAACTTAGGAAAATTTATTAAATTATTAACGATACTAGTCCAACAGTGTTCGCAATTGAACCACGAGTAATTATCTTTTAGTTTAAGCCTTATTGAACGTTTTCAGCTGGTAGATGCTATTACCGCTAACAGTAGAATAGAGCGCAACTTGCGAAATACGGAACAGATAGTATTACATATTTTGGTCACTCATATTTCACGACCTCAAGTAATAAGCAATGGTGACGTATGGAGTTGTATTACAGACAAGGCCGGAAGCTTTCGAAATGAAGTGCAGTATAAACACTCGATTCGCGTCGGACATTTGTGAAGGGGAGGTTGCAATTGGTCGTAACATTTGTTTTGTTTTGGACAATAACCTTTAATTTGGAGCTATTGGTCGTAGGGTATATCTGATGACTTTAAGGGATGATCATATTAATACAAGTTTCAAAACTACGGCAGAAGCAGAAACCTGTATGGTCTTTCATCTATAAAAAAACGTGGGGCGCTTTGTGCCATCTTTTTCGTATATGTATAGATCACACCACGCCTTTTTCCAATAATATTAATATTATTTGTTCATTATTATTTATTTACCTATATTACGAATTATTTTTTACTTTTTAGCTCGATGCCTTTAAAGCGTGTATTTCAGTTCTTTTTTAAACTATTTTCGTTAATTAATAGTGCAGTACATAAGATGCAACTCCCTGACTGGAAACAGTAAGCAGTCGCGGCGTTCATGACTATAATTTATACAGCTTATCACTTAGAACATATTCATTGTGATATTCGGAACAAACTAATTAAATAATACAGGCCTATATTAATTTATATAGGTGGCGCAAGTGGTCTCATTGTTATCACGATAATAGGAGAATCTGTCAACACGGAACAAAGCAGGAAGCTACACGGATCAGGAATTAGCGGCATTGTCCTTGTTACAATGGACTTGCTACATTAATGTTTTATGCATAAAAGTTTACGCGTGGTTTGGTACTGGGTGTCGCGATTTTCGTTAACATTTCATTTGACATTGTAATTGGACGTTGAAGCTCTATATGTCGATTTTAGAAGGCAGTATGTGCAGCAGTGTGCAGCGTTTGCTTGGCGTGGTAGAAAGTAAGAATTGATGGAAAATGTATATGCTTATTTTTTAAGATGGGGAGATATAAAAAGGGGAATTATAGCACCTTGGGAAGTTGAACTGTTGAAACGTGTTAGTGCACTATACTTCTGTGGCTAACTCGATCAAAGGCGTGATGTTGCGTTTACGTTCTGTCAATCTGATAGTATGGTCGTTGCAGCTGATAGAGAAGTGTAACCGATCTTAAATGGGATTTCCGTTTTATTCGGGCCAGTCACTGTATGCTTGCCTTTTTAGGTCATGCGGGAAGTGGGGACTTACATAAAATACCCCATACTTTGTTGGATATGCCAGAATTATAACCCTAAACCTCAACGTTTATCAGAAACTATGGGATACTCGAACACTTATTGAAGATTACATTGCCACGGTTCAACAGCTGTGTTTGTCTTCTGTACAGCCTTTATATTGGAGCCCAATGGTGTAGTGAACTTCGTTGGGTTAAATAACTGAATGTGGTGCCTACGGTAATCCTTGTTTCTGACTGACAAATATTTGTCGCTGTATTGTTTCTATTTTTGAATTACCTGTTTGAATTATATACATACTACCTATATGAAACAATGATTTTTTGATACCATACCTACCTACCTATATGAAACAATGATACCTTGACCTTTTATAAAGTCATAACAATATAACAACCGTAATTGTTGCATTATGTATCAATGTAAGGACATTCATGACAAGATCGTCACAAAAATACAATTTTAAATAACAATTCCGTTCTAGGTCTTTATAAGGCTATAAATAAGATTAAATTATCTAATAAGTCTTTCATGCCGCACAGCGATCTATTGTGCTAAGCACAATGTTACTAATTCTTGATCTACATACATACGCGCTATATAGCTTGTGGCTTTGTTCGCTTGCTGACAGATTTAGCTATTATCGAAATCACAATGAAGCACTTATATCGCAGTGACTTAATAATACAGGACCAAGTAATTGAATTACTTCGTTGTAGGGTAAGTCACGTTGTTCTCAAGTGATAGTAATGTGGTTTGAATTATCATTGATATAACTTTTAATTATCATTTATTTATTGCTGTCATCATCATTAGCCTGCCTAAGTTCATTGCTGGATATAGGCCTCCCCTGAGGAAGTTGTGTCCGAAAAATAATCATAATTTGATCTATTTTTTTTTTAATATGAAAGAAGGAATCTTAGTATGGGCCGGTGAGTACAAGACGTAAAAAATAGTGATGAAATATTTGTTGCACTGAAATAATAAGACTGTGTACACATAGTGTAAATCACAATGTTTTTTAAGCGAAGATCGTAGCAAGCGGGCAGACAGTAGACACATGCCCGCCCGCGTCCAATGGCACCTGCAACCGATTTCATGACTAGTCACAGACTTTTGAGGAGTGAGACGGTCGTTTGTAGTATATACGTGAACCGGCAACTGAACTCTTCAGACCGAAACACTTTTAGTAACAGTAGCTTGTTAATATCTACTAAATTGACAATTACTAAATACTAGTTGTAAATATTAGGGTGTGGACAGGGATAGCGAAAGCAGCCCAACTCTCACGTTGCTTCGCTAGTCGGAGAGGCACTTTAAGAAGTAGAAGCTTCATAGTAAAAATAGGGATAGCAGTGTTACATACTTAAGTGAATCGAATATATATACCTACGTACATATATCCTACCAATCAATTCATTAGAGACATCTCGTGTGCTATACAAACTATTCGTTTGTGATCAGCCTGACATGCTGGGTTGGTGACGAATGACCCATATTGATAGCGACCCAAAGACAAGACATTATGATAGTACAATGTTACAATAACGAGTCAGATTACAACACAACTATCATATAACATGGTCACAACAATGGAAAATGATAATACCGGTCATAACAGGAAGTCGAATGTTATAATCTGGTGATTGATAATGTTTACGTAGGATCAGGCTCAAAGTGTAGATACATATATGGTAGGTACATGAAATATAATAACATTGTATGAAATTTCAAGTATATACATATATCATTCACCAATTAATGTATGAAGAGATTGATGAATGACGAAGAAGCGTGGTAGGTATGCTAGGATAGATATATTTGGCACATCGCGTTCTCTGCCTACCCCGTTAGAGACTTAGCGTGAGATATGTGTGAATGTACTGAATAATGTAACAACTTTGTTGTTTGTTAACATAATGATGTACATCATAATAACTAATTACATTTTTAAATTGAAACCTCGCTAATGTTTGTTAATATACATACATGCCTACCTATATTTTAAATGTTTGTAATTTTGAAATATTGTGCGGCAAGCAGATTAAATGGCACTAATAAACTTGAATTTGATTTAAATCTATTTGTAACGAAGGGAAGAACCTTGCTACTTCTTAGAGATATGTAGGTATGTATTTGTCTAAAATATTAAGTAATGTCGTTTTTGGACGTAAGCCGAAGACGTATTTCTCTCTCAGGTACTAGAAGATCTCGTGTTTAACTATGTCTGCGTAGTCTCAGATTTACCTACGAATCAGTTAGTTGTGATCAAATTGTTTTCGTAGTTCAATGCTATTGGAAATATACCTACATACATCTACTCGGCAACTTTAAGTATAGCTACATAGAGTTAATGTTTTTTGTTTTATACATTGTGTTAATTTTGTTTTGTTATGCCGAATAACAAAATAATAAGTAATGTTTGATAATTTTGATAATTTTGATATGTCTCATCATCAGTACCTACCAACCATTCCATGGTTCCACTGTTGGAATCGAATCTTCGCGAAATGTAAAATATTAAGGCTATACCAGTCTACTAGGTCTACCACTCCGGCCAAGTTCTTATTTGTGTATATCAGACGTCTCAGAGAACATGACGGACAATTCTTATATGTTTAGGTTTCCTCGCTATCGTCTCTATTACTTTTTCAGCAAGTGATAGTTAGTTGAAAATACATATAGCTTTGTGTATTTAAGGTGTTGCAAATCTTATATATAACTATAGTGTTTCAGATTTTTAAAATGCTATAACATATCTTGATATAGGTACTTATGTTACGTTATAATAAACTTGGAAGAAGAATTTACGCATATATTATTTATGATAAGTACAAAATGCATGTATTTACTGCAGCGATCTTCTTAGTCGCAAGTCAAGTGGCCAATTGCCAAAAAGCTAAATTCAGTATTGTTGTGTTGCCCTTCATAATTGTTTCGATAAGTGACAGTTGATTTTGGCTTCGAGCTATCGTTATAAACTACAATGGGATGGATCTCTCAACAAATTGTGGTTATTATTAATTTATTAGCAAATAGGTTTTAACTTATTGTAATATACTTAGTACCTATATGAGTTAATTTATTTTGCGTTGGTACCGCCTACATGTTAATAACCAATTGATATGTACCACGACAATGACAATGCCTCATCCCTCACAGGTCCTCCCGGCCCCTTGTATTCGTTTGCCGAATATTTGTTTCCCAATCGAACATTAATCACCGATTTTGTATTATTTTGAATACTATGAATTTCACAACCTTCCGCACGTTTTTATTTACCTACATAATTTTGTAGTGAATGTTATTTAAATTTTTCTGTTGCGAGTTTTTGAAAATATATTACGATTTTACATGTTTAAGCACCAATCACAGTTATTGTTAATTGTAACGATAAAATTGTTATTTATCACAGTATTTAAAGACAAATGTTTCGTATGTTTGTCTCTTACGATTAATAAAGCGATGAGGCGAACTTTTCTATGTTCATAATTTTCATAAGGATTCGTTCATGCGGTAAAAATCTACGGCCATCTTGAAGACTTAGTATTGATACGTTTCTCGCAAATAAATGTACTCGTATTCTATTGTTGAAACAAATCACAATGAGGACGTGAAATGAAAATGTAAAAGAACAATTAGAAAAGACGCAAAGAGTGTCACAAAGCCCTCTTTCAGACTGCGTACATCATTTGTTTCCATACAATATTCTCACAAATTGTGATCCATCACAGGCTTTGAATAGCTGAATAGTTGTTTGACTTATATCTAACAACCATTCTTGTGAGATCCCTGATAGATCCTTTAAAACACCTACAAGAAATGATTGATGTAAAGCAAGACAGAGGGTGTCGGAGAGGGAGGGTGTCAGACTAGTTTGGTGGGTAGTACTATTGTTGTGTCGTCGAATTTGAGTGCGAATTGTCATAGACAGCG
The DNA here is from genome assembly GCA_018244795.1 of Parelbella ahira ahira. NCBI lineage: Eukaryota > Metazoa > Arthropoda > Insecta > Lepidoptera > Hesperiidae > Parelbella > Parelbella ahira. Next base: position 3,472 of record DWME01002775.1, on the reverse strand, counting down.
GCGTGGAGCGATTTTATCAATTGCTTATTATTCGGGCTCACACAAATGAATGATGATTTACATTGGTACGATTGGGTGACCAAAATGTAAATTGAAGGGGGATGAAAAATTCGAGGTGATTTCTTTTTTGTTGGGAAGGAGTTATGAGTTATTTATTTTGCGAAATGATTAATTGTTATTGGACAAAATGCTCTATTTCTGTTCCGTTGCACGTAGTTAGGTATGTATCTATACATATTTATGTTACAGTATTTTTGTGAATATCAACTTTTTTTTCGAAAGTTAATTACTAGATATACTTAAATATCAGTCAATATCCAACTTAATATGTGGGTTTTTCAAAAAAGTAGTCTTATTGAGCCGTTTATAAATTAATGGAATTAATGAAATTTTATAAATTAATGGAATTTAGAATATAAAAAGATAACTACCCCGTTCGGGTACACGATATATTCATAAAACAATATTTTCGTTCGGATGGCGTTTGACGGAGCACAACAGTAGCAGATATCGACTCGGCCATTGTTGGAGGCGACATCTAAAAGCATTGTGCCAAGCAGTACAATCGCGCCATTACCGTTTCCATTGTGACAATGTTAACATATCGTTATCTTGATCAAGCGCCATCTATTGTCCGGTGGCAGCGACTTTTCACAATTTCTATTTCTTTTCATAGAGGGTTAGAAAGAAAGCTTACCCTCCACGCTAACAATAAACCAGTCTTTCTTACATACATTCTCACTTACGTAGAGTCTAACTATTAAATTGAAGCCAAGTAGTGCGCGATTTTACCTTAAGATATAATATATTTGCTTCGTGTATGCAGGAATTGTATTTTTATTCTCATTATATTCATATGAAGTACAGTTTTAGTATCGCTATCCATCCAAATAACCTTCCGTTCTGCGCTTGATACATTAGGGCACGTGGTGATTGATAAAGTTCAAGTTAATGTAGTTAAATCATTACACGATAATGAGGTATTCATGAAAATTAAAATTGAAAAAATAATATTTTCCGAAAAACATAACAATAGGAACTGATTTTTGTTCAATTCCCCGCCCTGATGATGTTAATGTACAATTTGCAGTTACTGGAGCAAGCGGACCAGCCAGAGCTTTTCATCAGCGTGGTGCAAGAGTTGAATTGAGTAGCAAATTATGTTTTATAGCAATATTTTAACGTACAATGCCGGTAATGTACTGCACTGTAGGACATTTGCACCTTTTCTTTGTGTAGACGTTTTCTATGTGGTACCTACGTTTACCTATTACTGTTTATGTACAACCCTTTTTCCAGTCATAGGTCTGCCGGAAGAGATTTCATTAGAAATAAGCATCACCTTTGCACAGATATTATTGCATTATATATTTTTTTTACGTAATAAATAATTAAATTAATATAGGTACATGTAATGTACAGTGCAGGCGTTAAATATTTTCTATACAATCGCATGTATTTGAAAATGTAACATCACGCCTGTAATCCCGGAAGAGGTAGGTAGAGGAGTTTACGCTCTGTTAATAAATAAAGAATAATCATTTCACTATTAAACGTTTCTACGTGTCTAAACGTGTCTACTTCGTGAGGTCATGAGGAAAAGCTTCGGGTAGGTTGGAAACTAGACTTGTCCCGAAAATGTATGTGTGAGTTAAGTCGGTACATATTTTATTTAGATGATATTTTGTAATTGAATCATAACATTCATTTAACTCAGTAGGTATAGCTTGCTTAAAATTATTCCTCTGTGTTCATCGTCATGTAGCTTCGTAGCCGCCCTACGATTGGCTACGAAATTTTGTAAGTTTGCTTCTTCATAAAAGTTGGTAAATAACGTCACTGTATTATTGATACTTTTTTAGTATTATGTAGGTATTGACACGTAAAATTAATGGTTAATTTTGAACTAGTTCACTAGTCAAGAGTAACCAATGAATATGATTATTTTTTCTATTTATATTACGTAGATATTTTAATTCAATTAATGACATAATTATCTCAACATATAGAATGCTTTTATGAGGTTCTTCCAATGGTTCCATTTTAATAAATAATATTCTAGAGTTGCCTGTTGCTTTATGAATGTTACATATTTTTCATTTTCTACAAGAAATGTTTAAAAAGAGTACGTACCTATATACTGAGATATGTACAATAAATATAAGAAAGTACTACTCTACGTTTCACATTTTCATACGAGAAAAATTTACAATCGCATTTACCTGACCATATCTGTTTCTAAACATTACCATTAAAATCTAATTATATAGCTAGGCCAGGCCTATTATCGTACGATAACACAGTTACTAGATAGATATGGGATGACGGCGCGACATTGCTTAGGTGAACAGGCGCTGACCAAGCGAGTATTGTTCCGGGGCCATCACAATGACTGGTTAATGAGATCAGATCCATCCTTACACTGGACAAAAGCCACCCCCACCCGTCCCCTTTATTTTATTAATTAATTCATTACAATGGAACCGAACCTGCGCGGGAACTATCCATTGTTTACGTCGGATAGTGACTTGCCAACATTGATAATTTTGGTTTCATTACGTTTCACTTTAAAATATTTTTCATACCTATTCATAATGTGTTTACTGGAAAAAAGAAAATATCACTCTTTCCTTATATTAGGAACATTATATTAAAACAAAAATTGACCAACATGAAGTCACGTTGCAAAATTTAAAGGATATTTGATTATTTAATAACGTCTTCATGTGTATGCATAAGTACGCATGTACATATGTGTGAATTGTCAAGCAATTCTGATTACTTTTATACTAGGTGTCATCAACATACACATAAACTCACGTTAACAGAGCCAACATTAATTTCAAAAAGCAGACATCTATATTCTTTTATATATATCAGACTTTCAAATGTCTGCACGAGAATTGAATGCCGTCCTATCGAGCACGGCGAGGATGTTAACGAAACCTATGTCATTGTTGCGTGCTGTTTAACTCGTTGATTAATACGTCTTCGTTGCTGTCAATTATAGTTTCTAAATTGTTGACTATTTTTATGTAAAATGATATGAGTATGATATGATGAGTATGATATAAGTACATTATGTATAATTAGTTATTACATAAGTTCAAAATAACGGTAGATAACAGTTTGTTACTTCTCTCTACGGCTATAATATATGCATATATATAGGTACATAGTCATGCCATAAATATTATAACAAAGATAAACGACGTTTTTTAATTGTACATAACATTTGTTACTATTACAATGTGTTAGTTTTATACATTAATATAAAACCATTGAAAATATCTAAAGCTTATTCGAAGTGGTCTCCATTGGCTGCAATACAGTCCTTTAAACGTTGAGGCCAGTTATCAATAGCAGCACGCACTCTTTCTATGGGAAATTTCTTCATAATAATAATAATAAAATCGTTTATTGCCACACAAACAAACATAATAAACAAAAGTAAAGTTACATAAAAACAAAC
>DWME01002774.1:0-19929 GCA_018244795.1 Parelbella ahira ahira | reverse complement strand
CTACGCCCTCAACTCTTAATTCCAAGATGAGACGCGCGTCCAATCTTGAAATGATGAAAGGTTTGTTATTGCTGATGAACAAAGACCTGCATCTTTGCTCACTCTGTGTATTTTTTAAAATAACAGTTAACAATTCTAATACTCTTAATCGTCTGTCTTTATTAAACACTGTCATGTACTCATAAGAGCGGTGATTGGGCGAACTGGGTCATGCAGAAACATGGAAGTTGAGTTTCAATATTTTTTATGATGAAAAAGACACTAGAGTTAGCCCTAAATATCAAAGTATCGTAGATAATTGTACAATGTTTTTTATTGTAAACAAAATAGCGTTTTATCTAAAATTATACTTTGTTAAATATATATACAGTTTCTGAAAATCGTAATTAATATTAAAATGAAAAATGAAATGTAAATTTATTTTAAGGTTGTGTTGAAAGATAATATTTAAAAAATACGTAAAATGTCACGTAATACTCTACTCATTGAATTAAATATTTAGAAGAAATAATATATTATATGTATAATACATTCCGAAAAATACATACATCTATATTTATTATGTCATAGTAGGTAATATTAAAGTAATATTAAAAAATTAAATTTAGATCAATTTATCTAAATTTTAAACACACACTTCAAGTAATTGATATTTTTTTTTACGTTAGGTAAAAGTTGAAAAATGCAAACAGCGCGCTGAAATCGGTACAATATCTGTGAGCGGCTTCAGTGGCCGCACAATCTGGGTCATAGATCTTTCGGTCAATCTGCAGGAAAGGCGTGATGCAAGTGGTTGCATCACTGGCGGACCAGTTGCATGTGAGCCAAGGTTTCCAGTTCAGGTCATTATGCTTTTATAACCAGTTGGCTGAATGGATTGGTTAACTCTTTGTTTTTGATTACGTTTTTTGGGGCGGTTATCTGTTTCGTGTTTTATATGTTTTAACACTGTTTTTATTACATTGCGTATATATAACACTGTTAATAGTTAATTATTTGATTTTTTTTATATATTAAAGAAATACATACTGTTTGATATGTATGAGTGCTGTTTATATTCGAAAAGTTTGTTTATTTAGAAGTAATTTTTTTAGTTATTTATTCTTCAGGAAATTGTTTTATTTTATATATAAATAAATACACTCTAAACAGAAATAGCGTTTGTTCTATATTTGGGTATAAAATTATCTGCAGATATATGCATTTAGTAATTTAAAAATGTCGTTTATCTTATTATTATTAATAATAGTCTGGTTACCATATAACTCTGGCTAACTTAGGATTAAATGGTCGAGTGTGAATGTCAAAAGATATTATCAATATTATGATACTAAAGTGGTCATACGAGCCGGTTGAATGAAATTGTTCATACTTTATAATCCTTAATGTTTATATTCTAGTGATATTTTGATTGCTATGAAGAAGCCCTTCCCTAGTTATAAAAAACTACATTAGAGATCAAATTTTCTTAGTTCTCTCGACTTCTTGTAGAGGATAGGGTTAAGCGAACAGCTAAGGCTTACTAGAACTATATGGCTTACTACCGTTAGAGAGTCTGTCATTAGCAACGGTGGTGCCAATTCTAAAAATGTCTGTCTCTACATTGTAGAGACAGTTCTATGAGAGTGAAGGTTACTAGATCAGGTCAGCTCCAACTTGCGAGTATACTTGGTTGCGTGATTCGACTGCCTCTGGTTACATAACACACTAATATGAGGCGCAACTCTTAGTGGCTCAAGGTTCCTTTTTTAAGATGTTACATTTATAATACTTTAGAAATATAGTGTATTTTAAAGGCACTATTCCGGAACAATTTATGGTTTAAGATTGAAATATATTATAGCGACGTATTGAACGCAGCAGTATGACTCATGGTAATATTTTTCAAAGCCCTTAACAAATTTTGTGTCTGTCACATGCCGTCTACCGCGCTTAGTGTTCTGTCTGAGTTCGATTCCCGGTCACTAAAGTATTTGACTTTTCACTCATGTGCTTGTATTTTTATGTAGCAATGGTTTATGTATTTTAAATGTAATTCTTTTCAATTCACCGTATCCGTTAAAAAATATGCAAATTTAAATTTAAAACATCATTAACCTGTGCCTTGTATCTCTGAACCGGTACAAGAGAATCAACATAACGAAACGTCATCGCATCGCCTACCTGTTAACGATGTGGCCGGAACGCGCTTGACTGAAACGAGATGTGCCAATAAATCATAGAGAACATGCTTAAAGTTGCAAAATCGACGTTCTAAATTAACCAACCTATGCCATGACCAGCTATCCTGACCTCCCGCGCCTCTCGCCTGCCAAACAACGAAGGCTAGCTCGGGGTAACGTTCCACAGTTCCAAAGGCCCCGCGACACTGGCCGCTCTCACAGTAATGTACCGAGTTATGCAACCCTAGTGACCTTAAAATTTTGTTACGTAACAGTAAACCCGAACCTGTGGCTTGTTTCATTGCAATTTGAGCTTTGAGTGTACCTTCATAAGTGTCACTTTAGCGTGTGAATGGTACAATCGTATCGAATTAGGTTACTCAAACGGTTGGAAATGCTATTTGGTACCATAATGTATGTATATGCTGAGTCAATAAATGATGAATTGAAAATAAATGCCATAACATATGTTGTTGTATTTTTTCATTAAAATATATTCTTTCACTATTTATTATTGTCAGTTACTTTATATTCTTAATTTTTATAGCGTCAAATTCTGTTCTATTGTACAAACTCGGCTTTTAAACTATATTACCAAATTAGTGTTTAAATATTAAAAATGATATGCATTATACATATGTATGTATATTATGTAAATACATTTTGAAACATATGAAGTAATACTGGAGGTAAGCTTGTAAAAATGTATTAATGTATTAATGACAATAAATCATATTATAATCGTTAACAAATTCATGAATATGTTATATAGACGATAGACGATTTATATGTATTAGAATTAATTATAATGTTCATTCCAGACGATGGATGCTATTAAATACTAAAACTGATGTGACAATATTAAAATTAAAGTTTTAAATTATATTTTATTTCATTAAAATATAATATTTAGATTAAAAATGATCATTTTATTTTATTGGCAAAATGCTAACTACTGTTTTTTTTTATAACCTGCTCCATTTATATGCGGAGTAGGTACATGGAAGTGAAAAGAAAAAAATAATTCTGGCTAAAGTAAAAAAAAAATATATATTATTCATTTATCGTTAGTTCACTAACTCATTTATTCATTTATTTATTTAATTATTTTTTTGTAGGTTAGCAAAAATTGGACTCACATTTATTAGTAATACACACAAATGTAGATTTTTTTATAGAAATCTCACACACGGTTCTATTAGCACACACACACACAAATAAAATATCACTAATTATTTATAATAGTTTTCTTTACCAGAAACACGAACTTCTTGTTTCTATATCCTTTCTCTATCAGTCCGAGATATATTTCAATGTGTTATGTGTGTGTGTGTGTAGAGTTCGCGGTGGATTACTGAAGCGTTTCATAGTTACACCACGCAATACCTGTAATCTATTGTTGGTTAATAAACGTTCATAGTTCGACGTTAACTTGATTTGTATGACTAAAGATTTCACACTTCACTTCACAGAGCAAAAACTAGAGTCTTTGTACAAACTCTACATATTTAATTCTTTACATTTATACTACTAATATTAATATGGCAATTTTAAAACGTTGTCTGGCTTGCAAATTATTAGTTTTAAGTGGCCATTTATTGTTCACTAAAAATCGGTTTATGGAACTTTCTAGAAGATCTGTTCTCATTAATGGATACATTTCATACTTAATTTTATCATTAATTGACACATTTTTACTACTTTGCATTATTAGAATAGCTTTTGAGCTTCTCTATTTCGAGGGGTAGAGGAGGGCGCAGGTAGGGGGGGGGGGCGCGTAAAAGTTAGAGCTACTATTAGTTTGCATGAGTCATTGGAGCTCTATGTATTAACTCAGAATAAATTGCAAAGCGTAATGTATAGGGCTAAATTGTATAGGGAGTGGCAGGGAAGACTCTGGTTTGAATAGAATGTAAAATTGAGTTTGCAAAATTAATGAGATAGATTTCAAATGCTTTTGAGAACAAATTTCTATGTTCTACACGTACTTATTTACACATTTTTTCGCGATGTTGCAACAATATAGTAGAGATGTGTGGCAATATTCTAACCTGAGACCCCCGAAGTGGAGGTTAACATCCAAGCCACTAGGCTACCAGCGCTGTGGTAACCGAAGAGATATTAATAAAAACTTTGTGTTCACGGGTCAGTTGATTGAGATAAGGGTTTATATTTAAAATTGGTCCAACGAACTCTGTCACTAAACGCTTATCAGTGCCTACCTACTTTGCGTTTATTGTGAATACAAAAAAAAACGCTAACAGTAATCATTGAGGTTTTATGAACGTATTAATTTCTGATATAACCGTTTATGTTCTTATGGACAGATTTTTGTTTTTAATTTTTGGCGGGATTTTGAAAGAGGAAACAAAAATATCCTTAAGTCAATTGATTAAAGTTCTATCAACATAATGGTTTCTAATAATAGTCTTTCAGTTTTTTTTTCTACGTATGTACCTACATATATTTTATATTTCTTTTAGAATTGGTCGTAGTTAAGGTGTATGATCATTGGGGGGTAATTCTACGTTTAAAACTATGTATTGAGGTCTATGCATTATGTGTTATGGAGGTCCTGGGTTCAAATCCCGGGTCTGGTACTATTGGATTTTTCTAATTTAGAATATGTGGTAGTGATTCGGAGTCCGGATTCGTACCCGGTGTATGGCAATAGGCTCACCACTTATTCTATGGGACTTAAACATAACTGGTGAAACGTGGGGGTGTACTACACCCCTCTGTCCACCCCTTCGGGAATTACAGGTGTGATGTTACGTTAAACTTTAAATACATCTCTTTGTAATTAAATTAAATACCGACACTTTGTCAAATGAGACAGTTAATGAATGAAATGAATGGATGAATGAAAGAAATGTACGGAACCAATATATTTTAATGTTCAATTAAAATAAACTTAAACTTAAGTACCAACTCCCTTCTAACGTTATCTACTAACCAGACATGAAGGAGACAGAAAAAAATAATGACGAATATTGTGCGAAACCGATATATTCTAATTTTTAATTATAACGAACTAAAATTCCAGCTCCTACGAACGTGATCCACTTACCACGTATGAGACACACAAAGTGCCGAGTGTCGCTTCGGCTTAGGAGCTATCTCGCCAGCTAGCGCACACCGCGTACATGTGGAGCACTGTGCCAGCGCGCACCGAACTCCAATCCCACGATAGCTTCATATGGACACGTCTTATATTTTAAGCTAATGATGGACATACATTCTACGCAAATGAAGGTTATTATTGTTAGTTATTATGTCTGTCATGTTGAGAGACTCGTGTCTAAAAGTGGCATGGAAAAGGGTTGAATTTTTTTGACATAATTACGGACATAGCATTGAAGCCTGTCATTTTCAGAGGAGAGCCAAGCTCAACAGTGGAACGATAATGGGTTGAAAATAATATTCGTAATGACACTTCATTATTGTCTTATGATCTTGGGATACGTTTTGTCTCAATGACAGTTATAGTCTAAATATGAAAAGATGCATTAAAACGTCAAAATGGTGGCAACTTTTTAAATCTATGCTTATAAACTTGTCAAATCTATATTTTTAAATATTTAAAACGATTTATAGTTCAAATGTATGGGAAATACTGTAAACATCACTGTTTAGCACACGTGATAAAGAAGATACGTACATACATATTTTACAATTAACTTTTCATATTAAGATAAGGCAAAATGACGTGCTTATAATATTATTTCAAAAGGTATATCCAGGTAATCTTTCTTTACAGCAGAACGGTGTCCCGTTACGTGGCACTAGGTTAGCATCCGTTCAGCACATCCCTGTAGTCTACCGTAGGGTTGTACAAAGTAGTTTTAATAGAAATCAAATTGTTATTTTATAATAAATTTTTTTGTTGAGCGTCTGAAGTGTCAACAAGTACGTGGTTAATATACCAGGTTATAACTTCACACCTCGAGAGGACACCTATGTGGAATGGTGGACATTGGTGGAGTGGACAGTAATGATAGAGAATTTGGTTGAAATTTAACATGATCAAAAACAATATTTGTTTCAGTGGATTTTCAGTTTCAGGTGATGGATAACAATATGTTTTAAAATATATATTTTAAAATATTTTTATTGGCGTTTTAACCGTTTTTTAATTTATGATGTAGGTACTCTAGCTTCAAGCTATATTTCAAGTCAAATATTTATTTAGTATTTTATTTTTTCTACATTCATAGTGCAAAGCGGAATCGAAAGATTATTTAGGATATCCTGTCTAGTTGCTTAGATGAATTTCAATAACGATTTGTGACAAAAACAATATATTTTAATTTAACAGAGATGTAACTTCTATAATAAAAGAAAAATTGTATATCAAGTGTGCATATTAAAAACACAGGGAGGTATTTAATTATTTTCTATTTTTATGTAAGTCGATAATTTTTACAAAAGTCCGCGTGTGTCAGCCCTAGCCGCATCCGCATCGTCTCTGGGTAAGCAGGTTATGTCACGACACTCGCTATGGGAATCGTTTACCATCAACCACCTATGGGAAGTAGTACTTTGCTATTTTGCTTTTCTACTTTGTTATGGCTTTTTGAATATTATTTTCAGATGGATTTTCTTTACGATCGGATATGTTGTCGCTGTATTGAAGTGGCAGTGTCGGGTTCGATTCACAGTAGGTGCTTTTGTTGTGTGAAAGAACCACGTGCAACAGAGTATTGGAAGCACTACAGAATATGTTTGATTCTGCTGTGTCCTTATATATATTGTCCTTTTGTATATTACTACACTAGTTACATAAGTAATTTTATGTAAGCGTAAAACATTATGTATCCGTAACACCAACACTTCACAGAACAAATTTCGTTTATTCCAAATTTGAATAAAATCAGACGAAAGATAAAACAAATTAATGTAACAAGCCAATATTTTTGTTCGCACGTGACTTTGTTCTGTAACTTACTGACTTTTTTTTGGAAATGCAACTGTAATAATTGTTTTACTGATAATTTTGTACTATATTATCTGGTGTTGAATTCAAAATTTTGTACCAGTAGTGGGTTTTCACTCGATTATACCTACAACATGTTGGTTCTGCCTGCTTTCCTTCTTGTTTTTCGAGTAAGTATACCTACGTATATTTCGATATAATTCTTTTTATTACTAGAGTCTACTATCTATGCCGCGGCTTGGTTGCAATTGGCGGGAACTCGTCAAGAAGGATCTTCGTTAGCTCCGAAATGAATCGGGTTATTTAAAAAAAAAGCGGGAAAAAGCCATGACGTAAATATAAAAACACCCATCTCCTTTCAGGCTGTTTCAATCAACGCATGTTGCAATGAAGCGTCCACAATTATTCAAATAAAGAACTATGACGGACCTATATATTTACACGGACCTCAGAAGCCTTGCGAGGACAGCATTTTGCACCATCTCACTCCAAAAATAGGGTGTGATTTCGATTGCAGCTGTGCATCTAAGCCTGCATCTACATGTATACCTATCAATACAGCAAGTCAATGTGGTTCTGGATACTCAACGTTATATCAAGATAGCTTTGTTACACCTCAATGTGTAACTGGATTGTACACTGTCCCATATCCATCATATCAAGACCAGTACTATCCCGCTGTCCAATTGACGCCGCAAAGTGTGTACCGTTCTTTACCCCAAGACGATTGTTCATTTGTGTGTGGTCAATGTGGTAGGAAATATTCGTATTGATTAAAGGTATATGTGCGAAATTTTATATTTCATTTCAGTTATAATTTATACATGATTGGATGTTAATACAGAATTCTGTATGTAATGGTATAATACACAATGGTACAAACATACATACATATAATAAATTTTTGTCTGATTGTTTGTTTCTGTGTCTGTTCGTCTCATAAACATTAATGGACTGAATTTATTTATAATTCAATGTCCGGATCGAGATTTATAATACTTTGAACTACGAGATAGTAGGTATCTAGTTTTATGGGAAAGCGAGCGAAAAAACATGCAACTTCTAGTTTTTCAATTACAGAAACGATTGACTATAATTAAAATTGCATAATTTTTAATGATAAGTGTTTCTTTTGCTCGTGCCTATCCATAAAAATGTTTTTTATTATAATTAAATTTCAAAACCTTAAAATTACTTTTATTCACAAACCCATTTTTCTACATTTAAAAATAAATTTTCAACATATAAAAAGATAATCAGGGTGAAAATAACCATATATAATACTCAATTTAAATTTGTTCCAATATTCCATACTTGTATTACATAATATAATTAAAATGACACTACCTTTATGCGTACTATTTTTAGTAGATTTTCTTTGTTAATAATTAACAAAAAATCATATTCACGCAGATGCCACAGTGGCATAATATTACGACACACACTGAACAATATCACAGCTGAAATTCGATGTATTTTATTACATTTTGTAATTCTCAATTTTGTCAGAAACGTATTGCTCAGTGGGTTTTCGTCACGCCGCCGACGGCGTTGCTATAAAAGTAATTAGACGAAAAACAAAATGAACACAATAATTTCCAAACGCTATCGACTGCTCCCAGACGATTTAAAGTAACATTTCGCAAATGAAATTCACCAGAAACGTCGATTAGTTGGGAAAAAAATGTTTTGTAAATATTAACTTAGGCTCTAGCGTTATGGATAGCGAGCTACGATTGAAAATCTGAAGATGTATGTATGTACTAATTGTGCGACATTGGACATTCGTACTTCATAGCGAACGATCCGACTCAGCGATTCTATATGATGATTTATGTATGGAATTTATTCTCTGTATCTTAAAATGTAATGTGCCCGTAATATAATAATTGTAAATCATTAAAATAGAAGGAATAAGAATAGAATTTTATAAATTACGTTATACTATACATCGATTATATAAATTTATATTCATATATCATTTTTTTATTTATGTATAGGTTTTGAAGTAGAAGTTTTTTAAAGGTATAACCTCTGCGACAGTCAGATTTTATATTAGATTAGATATTACATTGTAACGGTTAAACCGCTTCAGAGGCGGGCAGTTTAAGATAGTAAGCATACCAACTGATTCTTCTCAAGACTCAGTCAATTGAATTCTTTCCACTTAACCTAAATAGGATTGAGTAACATGCATCCTTTTTGGATGCAATATGCATATTACATACTTTAGAATACTCTGCATCTAAGAATGAGAAAACTGAGGTCTTTCTTCATTCAAATTATTGCTGTGTTTCATGAATGAGAAATGTATGTCAATTATTTGTATCGTTCGGTGATCGAGGGAAGTTTAACTATCCATATTTTATCACTCAATCTATCACAAATAAGAGTCGCTTTACGCTTATCGCCGGCAATGTTGCCTGCCATTCAAATTTAGCGATTAAAGTCTTGCATTTACCCCCTGAAATTTGAATGTTACGCTGTTTATGAAACAGTTCTTATGAAAATATCCCAATACAGACCAACAGCTAAATAGTGTCAGAAACACTACGCGCCTATTTCAATTTCACGACGGTTTGATTGACGGGATTTTTTTTTACTTACAGTTCGGGCATTACCGTAATTGTTTATGTAATGCCTTTAAGTTCAGTTTCATTATTTTGTAAGTATACTGCAAAAATTGCGTTTTATTGGTTCGTCTCAAAATTGCGAAGCGCGATGAAGATTCTGTATTTTTTGCGTATTCTAAGCCGTGTGACCGGGTTGCTAATAATGAAATCACTGTAAATAACACGGTCGTCCAGTTTTGTATATAATAAAAACAATAATTTAAATTTAGTGGAGAACCATAATATTCTCTAAGGTGTGTTAAGTCTGCTTACCAGCAGTTAGTTTAGGTAAGCTACGGCTTTAACTACATAGTATTTTCATCCTGGGAAACGACAATGTCAAACAGAAGGATGGTAAACGTTGCTGAAGATTAATTCGAAAGGATATGATTTATTGTTTTTATAAATAATCAGTTACTTGAAAACTTTCAAAGTCTTACGTAACGAGTAAGTCACTCGCGGAAGCGTTCTTCTAGTTTGAGTAATAAAACCTAGAGCTGGAATGCCTTGTTTTCACAAGGCTTGAACACATTATAAAGAAAAGCGATATAAAAACACCTGTACAGGAGTTAGTAGTAACATTCATATCTGTTAAGGGCAACATCATGTAATATAATTTGGAAATAAAGGAAGTTGAAGAATCTTAAATGACATGATCCTCAAATTGCAAAGACACAAATAACAGCAGGCTAAGTGTGATGATACCTTTATGTTTTAAAATGTTCACTTTGCTGACTACAAAACAAGTAAACAAAACTTGATAATTTTGCTTTCTATTCGATAGAAAAAAGCTGTATTTTTAATTATTATGGTGAACATTTCACTCGGAGTAATAGGGCCATAACGTCTAATTCTACTATTAAGCGATTGTAGTTAATATTTTGACACGAAAGTTGTTGCTGGTCTAGGTAAATAAATACCTAGCAGAGCTTGTTATCTCGGTTCTCAGGAGTAGCAACTTTGTGGCAACTAATACTACCTGCATTAATATAAATATTAACAACATTTTTGTACATGTTATTTTGCGGAAGACGCATGGCAGGTATGTAAGGATAGGGATATTTGGCACTCCGTGCTCCCTGTCTGCCCAGTAAGGGACCTAGCGTGAAGATATGTATGTATCTATATATTTTTGTACATATGTTCATCAACAGGAACACCTTGGTATTTTAATATCTATCGATAATTACTAATAGTTTCCTTAACAATACTTAATACTAGCTGGGCGGACACTAGTAGGCCCGCTAGTAGTAGAATTAGCGATGTTTGACAGCGACAACAGATATTTACGAGTGACTGAGTGAGAGAATTGCTTTCGAGGGAAGAAATAAAATTTACTCATAAAGTTTCTCAATTATTCAAGACTGTGAGATAAGTTTAGAAAAAAAAATTGAGATAAAACACTGCAAATAATAAAAAAGAATTCTTTTCGTTTGTAAAGCATTGTAGGTATGAAAAACACCATATACAAGAAAAATGTAAAATGCATGTTATTGAATGACATTAAAGAAAATAATAAATAAATCATTAACCTTTACTCTCATATGTACATATATATGAAATTAAAAATACTTATAAATAAATAAATACCTTGCAACATTTTTAGGTAGAGCCAGTTCAATGATATCTAGAGAACTGGTAATATGCATAGTGTTTTATATACATATATTTTCTTTAAAAAATATTCCTATTTGCGTTATTGTTACATCCAACAACAAAGAAAATATTTCAGCATCGTACATGTTTGTCCACTTTAGGAATCAAATCCACCACCCCCTGGCAAGTAGTTACATACCACTGAACCTACAGGCGGTCGCATATCATGAAAACAGTACATAATACCAACGGTATGAAATCAGTGACCTAAATTAGTACCAGCGCATATAACATTAATACCACGGGTGGGTACTTTACTACGAAATCTGTGCCCAACAAAAAGTGAACAGTGGCATTTGGTGGCATATCCCATTGCCCAACGTTTGAAAGGAGCGCGTTTCCACTTCCAAGGCGCCTTGACACGCCGCTCCTTTCCTAAGTCGACATTTGAGTTGCCTAACCAACTTTATCCTTGAAGCTTGCGTAACGTTACCTCATGTATGCCCGTTGTAGATGGCGCTAGCTTCTTTGTACTCGCAGAAAATTCGCAATTTTATTTCTATAATTAGGTTCTATTATTTCTATCAGTCTTTGTAGGAATATGTGACTATCTGAGGATTGTTTAAGACTACTGGCATTGATTAAAGTAATTCTGGATTCGAAACTTACTCCTCCATCACTTCACAGTGAGTTAATAAAGGCAGGATAGTAAAATTAAGTGACTTTTTTATTGTTATTGACTGGGAACGCCCCAACCCTTCAATTTCATAAGAGAAACCACTTAAATGAGGTTTTACGTTTATCGTAATAGACAAGTTTCTTGTCTATGGATAGCTTTTTTAACATTGTCAGTTAATAATAGATTGGTCGTGACGCTTTCTTGTTTTTCCTTTCTTGTCGACATTTGAATTATTTAACCTTCAACTTCGATGTTTGATGTAACATGATCACGCTTACGATCTGTTGTTGTCGCTGGTGGCAATCCATTTTTGCAAATATGTTTGCTAGATAATGCAATATTAGCTATATTGAATGATACCAATGTTTTTAAGTAATTCCATTTCTATTAATATATTAATTCTTTTTATTGGCTAGCATTCATTCACGTTACTTGATTAGAGTCATAATTTTCGGCCTCCTTTCCGTCTTTGTTATTTGACAAAATGTTACATTATCTGTATTTTGCGTCCATCAGGACAGATCACTAACGCTACATTTCTACGTATACATCTGAAAATCGTATTATCATATCTTCATCATCATTAGCCCATATCAGTCCACTGCTGGACATAGGCCTTCCCCAATGAGCTCCACTGCGCCCTGTCCTCCATCCAGCATCTGCCTGCAGCCTTTCGCAGGTTACATAAGCCTCCACTATTCTACTACTGATCTAGTTATTTCCAAGATGTTCCACTATTGATACCACTTTCGACTGTAGATCGACGAAAGACCAACTATTGTTGGTCTTTCGTCGATCTACAGTCGAAAGTTCCCGTGCGTCCACTCCAAATTGACGAGATTGATATACTCTAGCTTCATCCTATCAATGAGTCTAAGTCCATTTGAGTAGTCTCAATTGCACATATTTTAGCTTAACAATTTAGCTGACGAGATATTTACTTTTAAACGCGTCATCTTCCACCCATCCATCAGTTTTAGAATTCCAGTAGTGAACATGGTCGTTGCATCGCCACTTTAATTCGACGCAACTTATTGTAAATAGCGCGGCAAATTTTCACGAGTTACACCTACTCAGTGCGCATTTCATAACACGACATCAGCTCTATTGCAGTGTTCATCCTTGAAGTCAGCTGCGTTACCTCATGTCACTCGCTGCAGCGCGGCTGGCGGGGCGGATCGTATTACGTTAGCTAGACACAATTTTGAGTAATACTGTGCTTTGTTTAATGTTGTTGATTGGATTACTTCTGAGCCTGGTGTTTTAATTTAAAAACTGTGAGCAGATATACTCGTATGTTTAGCGCAGCGTCCATCTAGTCCACTAATAGGTGTGTAATTTATTAGACGTTCTTTCTATATTAACTCGTATAATTATTTTTATGTTATGTTAAGGATCAGATAAATGTTATTATGCAAAGATTGGGGCTTCGTTACTATTAAAATTTTGTTGATAAGCAGCAATGTATATTCCGATGAAGACTTCTGTAAGTGACTCTGCAAACAGATATTCAATGCTCAGTTTCTCTGTTTATACTCTCATATAAAATTGCCTCTACATTTGGATCGAGATATGTTAATTCGATGTTTAATGTAGGGCGTCTATTCTGAAGCTAAGGGTTAAGTACCAACAGCAGATATTAAGGTGTGGTGGCTGGCAGTCGATTTCCTAATATTGTTATTGCTCGAACAAACCAGCGATTGGTTCGACTGGATTCTAAAAGTTATGGTTGCACAACCACTTCTTAAGGCAAAATCAGGGAATAGTTGATTGTCCTTGCGAATATGTTTTAAATTTAGGTCCGTTTATATTTCATTAATTAGAAGCGCGTTGAGTGGATTGCATCATTTATACACTGCCAATATAGTTATAGAATTTGGAAATAAAATATTTTTAAATTTTTTATATAGTTTAATGATATTGACTGTACCTTTATTGTCGGGATTTTCTATTGTGTCAAATAAAGTATGGCCTTTTGATGTAGGGATTATGAAAGTGGGTAAGGGGTTACGAGTTCCGTCTCAGGAGGCGTCAAGTTGGTCTCACCTGGCCGTAGTGCGCCTTACTATACAACAAACAAGTCTTTGACTACTGGTTGATCGCTGTATAGCGCTGCCCACTTAGGTACAACTGAATGCCTAGTCGTCGACGGGTAGCATCGTAGGCAGTGTGAGAAGCTTACCTCTACGAACCCTAAACGCATTCCCAGCGTGGGGATTATAGACCAAACCTCTTGGGGGAGGCCCTTGTCCAGCTGTAATCAGCAGTAGTAAATATAAAAAAACTCCGTAGTGATCCGCACGGCGGCTGATGTATTAAATTATTTATGTCTCACTTTGTTAAATTATTAATATTAATGTACTACATATTTATGTTTACATACTGATATAATTGTACTGTAACCGGGTATGTAAATAATTTTGTTGTCACCTATATATACGAGTGTGTTAACGATGGCTATTCAGCAATTGCTTGTACAACTTATAATGCTGGGTACTGACTTGCGACTTTGTAATGTTATGTGTAAAGTAAGATGACATACATTACTTGTCACAAGACAAAAAAGTTTTTTTTTTATTTGTATGTTTATAGCAATTCAAATCGTCTGGTGGGGTCATCAAGCTGTGTAGCAACACCCGGTCCGGTTATATAGAATTTGGTTTAAATCTGGTGGTACAGTGAAATTCGTGTGGATATTAATGGCGCTTTTGCGTCATTTGTTTTTTTATTTAAAAAAAACTTAGCTAGTTTTAAAGAAGCCGGTCTTTACTGCGGTCACTAGACAGCTGCCAGTCTTACACGTAAGCAAATTCCTAAATTCAAGTGTTAGATAAGTTAAAATTCAGACACAGAACAAATTTTAAGAGTAGTTGAATAAATAATTTGCATTAGTGACAATCGTGTCTACAACCACTTTTACTAACTACTGGACCAACGGACCAATTAAAATTAAACAAACGTAATTACATACTATTGAATTTTTACCGACAGCAGCGTATAAACAATATACGCGTAAATTCCAGAACATTCTCAATAACGTGAACCGTATATTATGTATCTATGTACACATAAATATATAATAATAGACACATACATCGAGAGAGATAATAAAATTACAATTTCAGTACATTCTAATATCGGTGCTCAATAAATCATGCAATGCAACATCTGCAATCGTGCCCTTCGTATAACTGGGTGGCTATTTGTGCAACCGATATTGCGCCGATGTAGTAACGATACGTACAATTTATTTATTTGTAACAAATTCGTGATACGCCGTAGTTGCGCTCGTTTAAAGCTTAATAACATTTAATGCATCACGCTTGTGTCCATAGCAATGCTTATATACATATGTGATAGTTATATTTATGTGATAGTTATAGGTAGAAGCCTATCCATGTCAGATTTCTCGCGTTAAAAATTGAGAAACACACTAAGACAACCCGTTCCTAAACCCATGGGCATAACATACATACATGTCCCAGAGCAGTCCAATGAATGCATATGCTAGTACCTATATTACAAATGTTGTTGAATAAAATCCTCGAGAATCATTCGCCCGAATACAAACATCAGGACATCCTGTAGCTGTGTGGCAAGCGCCACAATTGCCCGTTGCGTCACATCACACTGGCGGGCCGCGGCATTTCGACACACAGCGTTTTACACGCCATTATCTTGTAACACTTGCACACTTGTAACACTTGCACGCTTGTAACACTTGCACGCTTGTAACACTTGCTGTGTTACATTTGCTGTTTCTAATAAATGAAGACGTTCAAGGTCCCCAAAGGTGTAGCCGTACGTTTTATTAAAGCTATCCGTTTAATAAAGTAGGTAATTTAAAAAAAAATTGAATTACATGTTGTTGTTATTACGTCTTTATGTATACATTATATATGTTTCAGTAATTGTGCCCGGTATTTATAGTATATTCTCGGTCGTTCGATCGGTATTCCGAGAGATAAAAGGGTCTGAAACAAACATAACGCAACGTTATAAAAAAACTAACTCTCTGCATTTGTTCTCTATACCTACGTATAAATTTTAAATACGTCAGATCTCACTTATACATGCGCGTATTATTTATAAAAAATGTTACAAACACTTCTCTCATGTTACCAACATTCTCAAATGTTACAAATACTCATCTCCGATATACTCACATATAAAAAAATATATACGTTCAATATTTACATTACATGTATTCATTACGCACATTTATATCCGAGGCATTATAATGAAATGAGAGGCGCCAAAGAACTTAACGACCATTGACTCAGTAATGACAACAACTTAGGTATTACCAGCTCGTTACAATTATTCCCGCTATAAATAGAACCATTAGGTTATGAATAAAATAAATAAATAAATGAATGAATACACAAGCAGATATGCAGTGGATCGTCCTCATGTTGAGTGGTTGTTGTCACCACAGATTTCCATTGTACACTGCCCTATTGATGTGAACAGGAATGGCAACGTGTTTTGGACAAATAGGACAACTTTAACAGATAGGATATACCTAATACTAATTGCTTGCGTAGCAATCTCATTGAAGCATACCAACAGTCCTATATGAAAAGTTCTGTTACAGCAGTCCTGTTGCATCAGTCTTATTACTACGTCCTATTACCAATTAATGCTAATGGTGCTAATAACAACCAATAAATCAAAGGACTAATTGACACTAATAGTCTCAATCTCAGAGGCTTAAAGGATATCGTTGTAACATGCTGTACAGTTTACATATTGTCACGCTTATTTTTGGTCGAGGTAAGCAGAGACAAGGGTTTCAGTTTGTTACGATCCTGACAGACTTTTTTCGTCTCTTTTACGTATATTATATCATCATATGTGCACATCTATTGAAGGAACTGTGGAGCCTTTTTAGAAACATGATAGAGAATAATTCTAAGCCGTGCAGATAGAGAGAAAATAAAAATAAAACACCATTACACCGTGACCACGCCGCAAAGGACAGCCGGAAGTGCGTAAGGCTGTTGGACGTACGTGTGCGGCGCGCTTATCGGAAGTAACCGCGCCTTCAAGGCGTGATGTAAGACAAGGTGAGATAAGGAAAACCGGTTTGTTGTTTAGTTATTGTGATGCATTCTACGTATTTATAAGGTTTAATATGCGTATATATACATCGGAATGTTAAGTATCTAATACATATGAATGGAACAAAAGAATACAATGTAGAGTGTGTTGTGCTGGGATACGATATAACGATGCAAAGAGAATATGGAGTGTGTAAGGAAGAGAAAAGGACATATTAACGATTCACTTAATTCTATTTGAATGTAACATCACGCCTGTAATCCCCGAATGGGTAGGCAGAGGAGTGTAGGGAGAGGAATAGGAGAACACAGGACCTCCCGATTGGCAGTCGCGCTTGCAACCACTCGACCAGCGAGGCAGCCAATGATTCAGTCAATGAGGAAGTTGATTCTATTTGTTGTAATATTTACTTAGGTATTGAACTGATGAAAAGAGAATCCCATCGAAACCTGCACCCTAACATACTTATACTGCTTAGAAATTTTTTTTGCGAACGCGGCAAGATAATATGGAAACCTGTTCTTACATCTATTACGTAATTAAATTGACTACTACATTTAATGTTATTTCCTATCAAAATGTTTAGTAAAACAGAATCAGCACTTGGCAATAACAGAGGGCAATATACTTATCTCAATTACTTGCCGTTAGGGAGTCGATATGCCTGTTCATAATTGCCAGTACAAAATAAGAATACAATCTGCTTACAAATTTTTGTAGACAATTTATTGTTTAGACGTCTTTAACTTCATTCGTTAAAAATTACCCGTGTATACGAGTACAACCCGTATACGTAATTGCAACAATCATGTATATAATTGTGATAAATTGCTTTTCTCGAACAAGGGAACATTTTTAGCAGTACGTCCTGTTTGACCAGTCGATCTTGTGATTAGAATTCTGACTGGCAGTCGGGAATGTGGATCTGTTATTAATATTATAAGAAACAGAATCAATGGACACGATCTGCGATAAGTTAATCTTGCGTTAGATGATAAAAATGTATAATGTCACGCATATTAATATGAAACAAGGTGTGAAACCGTAAACAAAGGTTTAGTGAGACTATGAGCGGGCAAACGCACCGGACCTGTGTCCATGGTCACAGATTATACGGTATGTAGAGCAGTCGGAAGGTTTTATGAGTTGTGTCAAACTCAAATTCTATTCAAGCTGAATTTAAAGTACCTATTTGATATTCTATTTTATTCAACATAGTAGTCTGACAAATGATTTATGTATAATATAAATGATAATAATTATAATCGACCCATTTGTCATTCCACTGTTGGAATACGGGTCTCCTCTCATATTGAGAGGGTTAAGGCTGCTACGCTGGCCAAGTGTGAGTTGGCAGACTTCACTTCAGATTGATGTATGTTTTGTCTAATTGAAAACGTTTTATTCAATATAATAGTCTGTCAATCCTCATTTTGTCAGTATAACAGACTATCTGTTACCCTTCTCATTACGAGATGAGACTATCTTTAACGAACAATGTAAAAAACTTCGTATATAAGCGTTGATGACGATCTTGATGACTGAACACAATGATAAGTCAAGTCTGTTGTTCATCAGCAATTAAATATTATTGGACTGTGGCGCAGGAGTTTGGACCCATTCTGAAACCTTTATCTTGGCAAAATTTGTTCTGGAAAAATATGTTCTTGATTTCATGGAGTCGCAAGACGAGGTCTGAGCTTCAGCATTTCTTTATGGAAGGCAAAGAAAGACCAATTCAATTCTGTTGCAGGCAACTCCTTGCGTGAGTCACTAAAATATACTATCAAAGAAACCATAGCAGGTACTTTAAGACGAGTGACATCTCATGAAATGTAACTACTACGATCCCTATGTCAAGAACACAGCGACCTAGAATAGGGATTTCCTAGGTTCAACTATAAGATATAATACTAATTTAGATTTTTCTAATTTAGAATTTCTAGTAGTGACTCGGAGTCCGGAATCGTGCCCGGTGTATGGCAATAGGCTCAACACCTATTGCATGTAACTTAAACGTAGCTGGTGAATCGTGCGAGTGTATCTACTTACAGATTACAGGCGTGATGTTACGTCTACGTTTATAAGACCCTATAAGTTTGTTTGCCTCTTGTTTTTTGACATTTGTATATTTTCATATTTTCTCCTATCGCTTGTGAAGCAATTAAAGACAGATCTAAATCTTTAATAGTTACAAAAGTTGCTTACTAACAGTAATCATCTCCTGTTACTTAACAGGACGCGAGTTTTCATTAAAAATGATAACAGTAAGAACGTTAGCATGTTGACAAAATGCAAGTTGGCAGAATACTTTCAGATTCTTAACCCATTCTGTTGTCTACAGGAAAGCTATTCCTTGCTATCCACGTTTCACAGCGCATAGCCTGTTGCCTATAAAATTGTAAAGAGCTGTCAATTAAGAAAAACGGTAATGATTGTGCGCTCACCATGTCATTGTCAGTTCTATTAGTCATACGTTCTGTGTCCGCAATTACCTAAAGTCAACTGAAGGAACAATAGTGGGTATCGACGCGTTATGCAACCGGTGGTGCAATACGACTTAGATACGCTGAAACTGGGCCACGCGCGACCTCGCTTCTACGAACTGTGCCTGCGCTGGAGTGTTTTATTTGTGTTTATGTGTTAGTTATCATTATTATTGCATTTTCATTATTGTTTTTCTTGTTTTTTTTTTAAGATACTGCGGGCATTTCACAATGATAGACCTCCGGTTCCTAGAAAATGCCGTGTTTTGTGAAACCATGCTGCATGAGACACAGAGATAGACCCATTATTTTAGCGTCTTGAAACATATTTGTTACTCGAGTTTTTATGGAGTTAATATTTTTCTATCTTATTTAGTCTGAGCACGAAGGTTTT
>DWME01002773.1:0-19929 GCA_018244795.1 Parelbella ahira ahira | reverse complement strand
GCAATCCTTATCAAGTGCGAGGTGACAGACTTCGCACGCCTTACAGAACATTCTGGAAAAAATATTCTGTAGATTTCCGCACGATGTTTTCCTTCACCGTTACAGCAAGTGATGTATAATTCAATTTTATATTAATACGAGTAAATATTTTACATGCAATGTTGTCGTTCATGAAATGGCTTAAAAGTCGTAGGGTTATAAATGTTACAGGTGACATAGTAACTTTGGTGTCGATACGATTTTAATTTTTTACATGACGTATACATACATATAAAGGAGAGAAGCAGTCTGTCTGTGTATTACTTTATCAATTAGCAACCGCAGAATCCACTACAGTATAATTGGGCATTAATGTAGCTTGAGATTGTTTAAAAGTCACTATTTCAAACACTTTTAAACCGACCCTAAGAGCGAAGTAAGGATTTGTATATCGTAAGCTAATTATGTCGGTTTGATCACGGACAGAACCGTGGTCAACGACTGGTATAGCACATTTTAATATGACGGCAATATAATTCGAAACACTTAGGTCGACGCACTCTTAGTGATAGACGAAAGTAATTTAATTAACGTATTCCGAAAACAGTTGTATTTAATTCAATACAATGCATTTACCTACATTTTTGATATTGATTAGAAATATACACTTATAAGTGGGTTTACTTGTTTATTGGTGTTTTGAAATTACTTAAATGATAACAGTAATATCTGAAGAAAACTGCACAATAAATATGATCACCTGGTTTTAAACCAAGCAGAGCTTGTGCCAGTTAGCCAGCTGATGAACTAAACATATATGTATATACAAAATAAATTAATTTATGAATGCAACAACAAATGCAGACACATATGTACATCTTACTTCAAAGCAGAAAAGGCTATTATATTTTTCCTTATAAACTTAAGGTAATTTAAAAAGTAAAGTTGACATAACTGTATCCAGAACATTACATATAGACATTTCCAGAAATCCAACCACATTTCTAACCTTGAGAATCTTTCAATATGATATGATGCAAGGGTTTTAGATCTTCATTAAAATCAAATAATATTGCTTTATTTTTAGGGTGATTCAACTAGCCATGAACCTTAGGCAAAACCTTGCTCATGAAACTCTACTAGGAGACACAAAACGGAATTGTAATACCGCATAAGACTTTATTAGCAAACACAAAATCGAATTCCAATTGATTTTAATATCATACAGCTTTTAAATTAGACACGAAATCCACTAAACACATGAGATTGAAATCAGTTGATTCTACAAAAGGAAATCACAAATCACGTCTGCTTCAAATGGGTCAATTCTAAAAACATTTATTCATGTACGCGACACATTCGATGGTGTGTTTTGTCGTGCTATAAAATATTTTTACATAAAAGGTGCCCGAAAACAAAGAATCACTCCATATGTATTTGTGTCACTCTAAAAATGGATATAACAACGCAAAATGTTCAACTGCAATGCCAAAGAATAAATGTTTAGTAAATTTTGATCCAAATTTATAGGAATAATACATCACTTGTATAACGATCTAGATCTCGGAAGTCTACAAAAAACACCAAGAGCTAGAATAAAATAGAAATTTAAATTCAGTACTCGGAAATCTGAGTATCTGGGATTCAGACATAACACTATACTATAGTGGCTATGGTATCACAAAGACATAAACATAACTGTAAAAACAATGGTCTTGGTATAATTTTACACATAAAATCATGAATTAAGCAGTGTATGCTAAGATATCCAGACAGCTGATAAAAGTAATAATGTAAAGGACAGATATCGACAGGGCCTCATTTTCGCCCCACCCCTGCATGAATTCCTATACTTGCATTAGGTTTAAATAAAAGAAAATAATAAGATCGAATGAATATTTTATCAGAATATTCGCCTTTAACGTATATTGTGTAGTCAATCACATTGTTTTAGGAAGATTTTATTAAATGCCAAATTATGAAATTACTCAACTTCATTTCGAAAATTTTGAATGTTTTAACATTTTTACACTATATACTCCCTATCTAGTCTTCATTCTCATCAGTCCAACTTCCTTTAATATCTGCATCCATTAAATAATCGTTGTAGTCGCACAAGACTTTACGGGTACTGTAATCTTGATGTTTGTCGTAAGTTAAATACCAGATTACTGAGGCAATATGAGCGTAACAACGAACAAACAAGTCTTGCCCCTACTGTACATTGACAGTACTATTTTACTAGTGGTGGAGTTATACTGTATCCAGAGTTTGTAAATTTTGGATGGTGTGTGTATTGATTGAATTTTTATTCTCAAAAGATTGCTCGATTCTTTACGTAAAAAAATATTTTATGAAAGCCTTGATTATCTAAATGTTCTTTTGTATAAGACTGCCTGTTTTAGTTGATAAATTCCCATAGTTAGGTCACGCAACTCTTGAAACGTCAACCTCGGGAGCACTGATGATCATCTGCTGATATTTCATTCAAAATAACACGCTTTTTGGTCCATCCTGTTTCTTCAACTTCAGTCTTTAATGTATTAGATTGTCGGGAAAGCCGTATCATTCGTGCCACGATTCTTTCATCTGTACGTTTACGTTCCATGGAATAGGTACTAAGCCTTTTGTCATACACTGGGCATAGATCCAGACTCCGAGTCACTACTAGAAATTCAAAATTAGAAACATCCAATAGCACCCGATCTAGGATTGGAACCCAGGACATCCCGATCGGCAATCGCGCTTGCAACCACTCGACCAATGAGACAGTCAATATAAAAAACGTAACAATATCACGCCTGTAATCCCCGAAGCGGTGGGCAGAGGGGTGTACTACACCCCCACGTTTCACCAGTTACGTTGAAGTCACATGGAATAGGTGGTGAGGTTATTGCCATACACTGGGCACTGGTCCGGACTCCGAGTCACAACTAGAAAGTCTAAATTAGAAAAAGTATAACTAGTAATACTAAAACGCATAACGAAATAACTACTCCAGCAACATATTCTTAGGTTAATTTATATTTGGTAATGTTGGGTGCCACTTACCGTTATAAGTGCGTTAAAAAAAACCTAGCTTAGAGAAATATAGCGATCCGTCACGAACATATCGTTCCTTAAAAAATAACAATTCAAGGTATCATAAGCATCATATGTCTTTGGGTTGATGACATTATTTGCTTGTTAAGGTTTAAAGGAAAAAATTATTAAAGAAAATGAAAAATCACACATCACAAATATTTGGCCTAGGTAAGAAACAAACCTACAACCCCCAACTCAGCAGATGAGAGTTCACTAACCACTGAACTAATACCTCAGCTATGTCTATTAGTTAAAAGTATACATTACGTAAATAAACATAAATAGCACAAAAACAGTACCTGTATCAAATGGGACTTGGATGATATAATCACCTGCAAATTTTTTTAAAAATATTTTAAGAACAGCCATCTACTTACATATATATATATGCCTTAATAGTAACAGGAGTAGTAGCAATAATCTGACTAATTTCAGCCATGGTGTCTGCTTTATCTTTGATTCTGTTGATGTGCTCTCATGTATGTGCATGTATGTATGTATATATCATATATGCCTCTTATGACAAATGAAATGAAAATACAGCATTTTGGCCATAAGAACTACAGTCACATTAGTATTATAAACTAATAAATGCTTTACTCTCAAAACTTATTGTAATATTTCCTACTAGTATGTTTTGTAAACATTGTAAAAACAGCCAAATGTAAAAATGGTCAAACCCAAAATTAAATTGTCACTTAAAATTGGTCTTAACTCATTATAAAGACATATCTGCCAGGAATTGAATTCTGAACCTTCTATGCATTGAACTGGTGTATTGTTCGATGTGTTCGGTGGTCAGGGTCACTAATCATTAAAATAAAATACCAACAGTTGTTCCAATTTACTTATAAATGAATCATTAGAATAATTTGAATTGTCAAATGATTCATTAGCATTTGTGTAAGTAAAAAAAAAAGGTTATAATTTTGTCAATGGTTGGTCAAATATGACAACACTGAATTGCAATTAAGATAATTGAAAACAGATCACATTTTAATTATGTAAAAAAAAAAAATATCACAACCTCATTGTTGTACACATTTAAGAAAGTCAATTGCTAGTCCATACTAGCTTTTGGGTAAGTGAAGTTTTTAATTTACTGTATAATACATTTCAGGATATGGTTTAAGTGATGTAGCCCAAATAATGTGCTATACACTTGGTGTGCTATAATAAATTTGACTGACCAAAGATAAAATAATCAATAGTGAGCCTTGTGAAAATATGAAGCAATGTTGCATAGTTGAAAAAGGACTTTCAGAATACTCTGTAACAAAAGTAACATTTATTTGACTTGTAAAAGAATTAGTGTATTTTAATACAATAATTGTAAAAGAAATCCCCTGTGTTTATATTCTAAAATGATGTTAAAAAGTAGTCTAACTTGATTTTGAACTTCAAGTCATTTTATTTCAAGACAATATAAGATTTCGAAAGGTACTTACCTTTAGTAGCACTTATGATGTTAATAATATTTTTTGTAAACAAACGTTTTAGCAAGTTGAATAGGAATTTCAAACCAGTCATTGTAGCATTGTTATTGTAACAGCAGCAGTAGGAGTGCGGGAGGAGCTGGAGGTCAACAGCACAATATGTGAGGAAGTCGTATTTTAGATGCCCAACGAGAAACAGTCTGGACTGCCGCGCAACAGACTTGGCAGCGTGACAAAAACAAAACCTGCGACCAACTCTCGGACGAAAATTACTCAGCATAATAACACAACACCAAAATAATCTATTGACATTAACAAATACGTAAACCTACCACTTCGATCCTTTGTATCCAAACACCACTTTGCCACTTTATGTAACAATCAGTTGCGTCCAATTACTAAGTTTTTGTTTCGTACTGCGCTTGATATATAATCAAATAAAAATATTCCGTGAAGTTGGCGAGTTCAGAAAATGCAGATTCTCGATGTGATATGACATTTGGTTTTTTTTAATTGTTACGACATCAACAGAACAAACAGGTTTCGTAAAGACTTGGATAATTTGGTTTTAGCTGCGGAAGGGGTATTCATCAAACAAAAAAGAACTAGAATAGTTCCCATAATATTATTGAATCATTATACATACTTATTATTACCATAAAAAAAATTTACTTTCTTATAGCTAATAAAAACGTGGTTTA
The DNA here is from genome assembly GCA_018244795.1 of Parelbella ahira ahira. Taxonomy (NCBI): domain Eukaryota; kingdom Metazoa; phylum Arthropoda; class Insecta; order Lepidoptera; family Hesperiidae; genus Parelbella; species Parelbella ahira. The sequence continues at coordinate 14,729 of DWME01002773.1, read as the reverse complement.
AAATTATTATATTTTGAGTTAAGGTTATTACTTTTATAATAACGTAACATTATGCCTGTACGGTCCCGAAGGCTGAGGTAGACGAGTGTGTTACACTCCCACGTTTCACTAGTTAAGTTTACGTTCCATGGAATAGGTGGTGGGCTTATTGCCATACACCGGGCATAGATCCAGACTGTGTCACTACGAGAAATTTTAAATTCGAAAAATGTAATCTAATTCTAAATTAGAAAAGTCTAACTAGTAATACTAAAACGCATAACGAAATAACTACTCCAGCAACATATTCTTAGGTTAATTTATATTTGGTAATGTTGGGTGCCACTTACCGTTATAAGTGCGTTAAAAAAAACCGAGCTTAGACAAATATAGCGATCCGTCACGAACTTATCTTCCTAAAATAACAATTTCAAGGTATCTTCTCGGGCAATCAGTATTTTGATGGGTAAAGCTAATTTTAAATAAAATGAAAATAAAATTTCATGATTTGCTGGTAAATAGCACCTAAATAAAATTTATTGATGTTACAAAAAATATAATGTTATATATCGGCGCAACGTTATTAATTTAAGTTATTTAAATATTGTTAACAGTAAAAACTAGTTAAATCATTGATAGTAGATTTTCAAATCATAAGAAGTTGTTATTTTAATTAATAGTTGTTTTGTAAACTTCTCGATGAAGACTCCCCACTCCGACTTTTGCTTTATGTACGGAGGCTGGTTATCGTATGGTTCTTCTTTAATAAGAGGCAATTCAGAATTAAGAAGGACGACCGCACTCTGCGACCTATCCAAATGTTTAACAAACTCATCTATTGGACCAATGGGACCAAGTATCTGAGTGGGCTCGCGCTTATCCTTCAGCAAGCACATTCGGACAGTCAGAAACAGGGCAGCCTTTGTGTTAGGGCGTTTATTTCCTCTGATCAACAGGAAGAGCAATATGAAGTTTCGCTCGAAAGTCCCCGTCTCACTTAGCCTGCGTCAGACCCATCATGACCTATGCCAGAATTGCTTTTGTACAGGCAAAATCAATTAACATTCTCCAAACACTACAGAACCATTTTATGCGCAGAGTAAACGGGGCGCCCTGGTATCTGCGTAATGTAGATAGGGACCTTGAATAAGACACAATAGTCCAGTTTTTGAAGAAGCAAGCCGAGCGCTACTTTGACAAGGCTGACGTCCATCCAAATAATCTCAATAAGAACACTTGTCTCGTACCCCCGCCGTCCGGTCGGGGTTATGGCTCCCTTCACGAGACCGAGACACGTATTAGATGACCCTGACGATAACATAACACTGGCAAATAGGTCCACTCCGGAGGACTCGTCACCCTCCCAAACACTACACAATCACCATGTTTACACTCACTGTCCCCGCCGGCGAGGACGAAGACACCGCGTTCCACACGGCAGGCGTGCGGCGTATCCGCACGTTTGACCGTCGCCCTTCGATAATCACACACCGCGTCGATCCATGCCAAGTTCCGGGTCTCGCAGGAGATTCCCACGGATCGGTCGCACAGCCCCTAATCCCCTTCTCGCTGGGCTGAGCCTAGGGTCTATCTCGAGCTGGGCCTCAGTCCTACCCCTCCCCATTCTTCTTAATTCAGGCGGAGCCACTCTGGCTCGCCACTAAAACCCTGTGAAGCTGTAAAGGCCACTAGGGTCAACAGCATATGACACTTAACGTGTGATTCATTAATGTGCAAGCACTCAAACAGAGCGGAGCAATTTGGTGTTATAGTTATACATTTGTGTTACAATAAAACGATTATTGGAATGATTTAGTGTTTTAAATTTGTGAAATACGGCGTTAATAGTAAAGCAACTGACGTCAGCAATGCTCACGTCAGTATTTTTAAAAACAATACGGTCCACGATTCTTCGTTATTTATTATGTTTAAAGCAGAACAAAAACAAAAGTGTCTTTTCTTATTGTTTTATTCGCAATAAAAATTGTCTTACATTTGCTAATCTGTACAGTTACTGACCATAAACCTTCAAGCGGGAATCTAATTTCACAAAAATCCTATTAAATATTTCTAGTACAAAATATTTTTGTCATTATTAATTATATGTTTACAGCGCTAAAATCAATCCAATATGGCCGTCTCATGACAACTTTCTATTTGAGCTAGATTATTAAAAACAAATTTATCTTCCGCATGAAAGTAGATAAATAAAGCCTCTATTACATCTTATCTAAACGACAATTAAAAAAAATATATTACAATTACGCTATTAAGACGGTAGGAATTCTTATTTTAGGAGGGACGTAAAAATTTAAGACGTCATATTTCTTTAAATAATAATAAATAAATAGTTCTCTAAATCCTATTTATAATAATAATCACTGTATGCAAAAATATTCATTATTTTATTTATTGTTATTTCTTCACGAACCAATTTTCACGCTTAATCAAGTCCTCTAAGGGTTCGCTATATCACTATACAACTGGACAAAAAGTTTATGATACGGTCAGCGGTAAGTTTATGATACAGAGGTCAAAAAAGATACTCACCATGGAGGACATTCTCCAATTCTCGGTGTATGAGTGACCGTAAATTTGTTAAATTATGGTGGCGCTACTGTCGTAAGCGGATAGAATTTAAGTAAATCAAATTAATAAAGTAGGGTACTTAATACACCATTTCGTACTACATACATAAATAGATGAGATTTGGATTCAACGGTTTTATTTACTGTTGTTGTCATTAAAAACATGTTTTTTTTTCTCTCTGCACAATTCAGTTCATCTACAACTGATAAATTACATCTTATCCTTTTTAACCATTACTTTTTTCAACAAGCGTGTTTTCGGCGGGTATTAGGTCATTTTTGTATGCGCATACGCAGCAGGATTTGTTCTTCGCGCGCCACTTGTACAGGCGTAGGCACGCTACTACGCTGCTACCCTCGTTTATAGATCCGAGTTACCTACAACCCTTCCCCTCGCCCCGCACTGAAGCAGGCACAAAATGGAAACATTTGTTTTGTTGAATCCTAAAATAAAAAGCTCATTAGACGCACCGAAAATACGCTGGTAGAAAAAGCCCTTAATTTCTATTTAATGTTGGACAATTTTTAAACTTGTCTCCCAATTATGATAATTCTCATCTCTACTCTCCGTAGCACTCATCATACACAGTTTGTCAAAGTAGCGACAGTGGCGCTCTCACTTTTATCTTTTCTTTTTTGCCAAGCCCTACCTAGTCTGCTTCGTCATAATTCTAATCTTATCAAAAACAGAATTCAAGTAATATTAAATCATTAATAAGCATAAAGAGTAAAATATTCACGGCTTTATTTATCTACTTGTTCATTAATATCAATAATTAAGATATCTTTCAATATAAATATGTACGAAAAATATACCGTTCTTTGCTGTATGTATTAATTCCATGAAATATAAAAATTCCTTTTTTTTCTTTTCAATGCAAGCGTAAACCAGTTATTCGAAACCAAAGATATTGTTATATAAATATAAAACAAAAATTAAAATGATTGAAAGTAATAAATTAAATTGTTAAAAAATTATCTATTATATACACCTAAAATTCTATTCAAATTTCTTCAATTCTGTACAAATCCTTTGCTATTAGATTAAAAAAAAAAAACTATTACAAGTTATCGAAAAAAAGCCAATAACCAAGAAAAACGTTTGAAATTTATCACTTTTCACGACCACGTTTATATTAACATACCGTGATGAATGCTTTTAAATTAGTTGCAATAACTATATAGTAAAACGAATGACATAAACTGTTACCGTTATCCACAAACACTAGCAAGTCAGAGACTTGCGAGGCCCGTCTTCGAATCCTTCCCAGGTAAGGATGTTCACTTGGACATAGATAATAGCTATTCTTACTGTAACTGTCATATTTGTGGAATAATGATATGAAATCAAACCTTGCTTCAATGTATATCAAGTGATTATGCTAAAAAAAACAACAAAAAGTATGAATGTGTTTCCAAATTATTATCAATGTTTATTTAAATTCTTTTATTTAATTCTGTTCTCATGTTCATGTATTTATCTGGTACAGTATAGTCCTGTGCAAAAATCCTAAAATCCATAGACAAAATCAGGGGCCATTTTGGGGAGTGGTTTCTCCGGATCGTAATTCATATTTGTATTAACAAGTGCTTAGGTATTATTAACATATTTCCATCGCTTCATCAATTCCAAAACACATACAATTGCAAATATATACACAATTAAACTATACATAATGTATAAAATTAAAGCCATAAATGTTCAGAAAACAGAATAATTTAAAAATCAAATGATAAGGAAACAAAAGAAAAAAGTTTAAATTTCGATTATAATTGTGTAATTCTTCCTTATTAATTATTAATAAAAATAATAATAAAATAACATTAGTCTTCTTCGTAAATGGCAATACAATTTTGAACATTAATTAAAAAAATATCTACACGACGTTGGTACAAACTTCCCAGTTCCGCGCTACATGCTTGACATTAATACAAAAAAAAATACGGTTACACGTCTGGATACCGGCAACACTAGCATCCGCGCAGGAGAATATTGGTTTTAAAATAGGTGCTTGTACGGATAGTATTGCTGTTTTTTTTTGCTTAGCTTATTACCTGCCTTTGGTCAGAGTTACAAGTTACAAGCAAAAATATACACATATTATTTATATATATAATAACTTAAAGTAAAATTATAAAAACGGTTATCACTTTAATACACCATATCTATCCATACCGTTATTCCCAAGTCTTTTTATTGTTATTAATATTGTATTTAAACATGAAATTGCATACTTCACACCACATCAGAGAAACAACCAGGCTCAACAATTACAATTTCCGTATAATATGTAATACATTTTCTAAGTCGCCTACAACTGAGGTTCCCTCGACACTGAGAAACAAAATTATCAAAAAGTAGTTTAAGCAATTAAAATGTTTCAAAGTAAATGTTTCATGAAATGAAGATAATAATAAAAAAATAGAAAAAAAAACAAGTTTCACAGCTAAAGGGCATGCACTGTCCATGCAAACTGTCAGCCAGCCCAGCTGCTAATAGCCCGCCATCGACGCCTTTAAATATACAAAGTAACAGACGACTATAATATTGCTCACCTTGATGTACATAAGTAAAAATTCCTAATCATTGTTAAATACTTGTTTAAACCAGTCCGAGGGCAGAAAAATGTTTGTGTAAAAAAAGGAAACATCACTAAATTGGATCAATACAAAAACCAGTTCACCGCGACAGTCGTAACAATGTCTTAAGTATATAAACATTATAAGTAAATACAATAATTGTGACAGAGATACCTAACAACTAGAATAACATTGACTTACAGGACGTTAATCGCTTTTAATTGATATTAATACGAGTTTAATATTATAAATAAGTAGATAATAAACGAATTTGTAACGATTTTGATGTTTCTGATCTGTCTTCAAGTGATTTAAACTTGAACCACAAAAATGTTATTCATTCATTCTTATGATGCCTTAGACTAAGGTGAAGAAAACTTAATTTAATGCCTAACAGCATATTTCCTTGGTCAACTCTGGACTGATGGGGAAGGATGTATAGTAGATACCTACTTTATTTTCCTTATACATTCTTTAGAAAATATATGACTATAAACAATACCTTTACATATAAAACACAAATATAAAATCGGACACATGATATCGATTACATTAATATTAATTTGCAATTAAAACAATTGTAACCTAACAAATTGAATAATTCACAGCATTAATAAAAATTATACAATGAGACCTTTTTTTATTACAAAAAAAGATATTACTAAAGATATTCATTCCACTTTTTATTTATAACACACGTCAATTTATAAAACATTACATGCCATTAAATTTCCGACCTTAAAATCACATAATACAGTATATACTCACTAAACACAGTCAGACAACCATCAAAATCGAAACAAATTTCACAATCTTATACATTAGACAATAATATATTATTATACGGAGTTTATTACACAAATCTATTTACAGCTTAAACACAAAAACACAGAGCAGAGAAGGAATAGAAATTGCACGAACAAAAAATTAACTATCTGAAAAAAGTTCGCCTCTCCAACAATTTCAACGACTGTAACATAACTTGAAACTTTGGTTACAGTGATGTTCAAAGCGTGGAAACGGCATAACGGTCAACACTAGAGGTCGCCACGGGCCATTTCTATTTCATCTTCTGTCTGTGTTCAAATCTAGTTTTGGTAAACATGTTTCATGTTAATTTTACATAAAGTATCTCTATAGAGGTAACATTTGCTTGCTAAAGTTCTAATTGTATCATAAATGCATTTAATATCGATAACTGTCGAACCGTGGGAATGTACTACACTCTCCGCCTACCCCTTCGAGGAAATACAGGCGTGACGATATGCGCTCAATTAACGATATTAGTTACAGGTTTAAATGTCTCAAAATTTCAAAGACTGGTTATATCAGGATACAGATATTTTTAAAAGCAAAGCCCTTACTAAAGCGCCCTCTTTGGAGTGGTAGCACTTTTCGTGTCTTATTTGAGGAGTTGAATGTTACAACGCTCTAAATATACACATATTTTACAGTAATATCACGACAAACTTTCGAAAGCATATTTTGATACATGTACAGTGTCATATCTAAATATTTCAAAGTTAAAGAAATTTTAGACCACTATAGAAATACTTTGTATAAATATACATTAATACTTCCTTCTTCTTGTTGATTGATGTTAGTGATTTCCAAGCCGACAACATTAGTGCCGTGTTTGGAACATTTAACTAGAGACGATGAAGTATATTTGAAGGACACACTTGACTTGGTCTCTACAACGTTTTCAATATTTTTCACATGGCAGTAAAAATATCACTTAAATGTAACTTCTTTGTTATTTATACATGTGTGTATACACTATTCATATTCTGTCTTTTTATTTGTAAGAGATACTTTGAATAATAATACAGTTATATATATACAGTAAGGAAATAATATTCGTATGTTTACTGTAAAGCATAAAATTATAAATATATAAAAATATTGTTTACAGTCAGAAAAACCGGTTTCTCAATTCAAATAATGGAAAGAAATCATATCGAAAATGTTCTAAATGTCAATTAGGTTACAAAATCCAATTGTAATAACATACCACAGATTAAAAATAACTTAAAATTATTTATCCTGGAGTATAGATATATAATTTATGGAAAGGATATAATAAATCATTATTCAAAGTAGCCCTTGGAACACTGTCTTTTCAATTCCGTCATCACTATAATCATCATTGTCGCCATTACCATCAATCGTTCAATTCCGTAGTAGCTTTAAATACTTTTACATAGACATCTGTTTTTATTTTACATAAAATTATTAATTTCATATTTTCGATATAAATTGTAATGTGTTTTTGATCAATTCCTATTAAGTAAAATCCTTTTTTCTAGTGAATATTATTCGTGTAAATAGAATTAATTGTAGTATGCTTTTTTTAACTAAAATTTCAAATAATCCAATTCAATCTAAGTATTAGTTAAATTTAATGTCTTTATAGCGAGTTGGAAATTTTTATATTATATAAGACTTTACATAAAAATCAAAACAATAGCATATGTAGAACGATTTCTTAATTCACTGTGGATGTTGTAAGATGATTTGTAGCTCATTAAATTGATCATTCATTGATCAAGGATGAATGATTATATTCACCTCGGGTGTACATTGAAAATGATGCGTTATAAAAAGATTTAAATATTCTTTGTATAAGTAATCTTCAAAACACTCTTGAACAGCCATTTAAAAAATTATAGCACTATGTTCCGAAACTGTAACATATTTTTGCATGTGTGTTCATCTTGGAATAAAAAGAATAAATAATTATTAACAATTAATACTTCATCCAAAACATTGTTTTACATACAATAAAAATTCAACCACAACTTAAAGCATTCACTCACAAGTGTACACTCAAAGCGTTCACATATAAACCAGCCCTAATGAATTATCATATTATATCATTAGTTGAATGAACTGTTACATATAAATATGACTGAAGAACCATGGAATGACAAATCATTTTCCTACATCAATTGTTACATGCATATGACAAGAACTCTCATATAGCCTTTTAGAATGGGTCAAACTCTATGGATGTCCCTTCTCAGACTACTCAGCACTGGCCTGGCACTCCTGTCACACAACACTCATCACTGAGCGCTCGCCACCAGCCCGGCCAGCAGATACTAGCTGTCGGCCTTGTCTGTAGGTTCGGGGGGCAGGCTCTGCGGCGAGAACTGGTTGACCATTTTACTCTGCATCATGTTGAGCAGGATGTCTGAGTACTGCTCGATCAGTGACATCGCTGGGTTCGTTCCCGACGTTGACTCTGGGGAGAGAGAGAGATCATTATGATTCACAAGAATACTAGTGTTTAAATAAGTTTGCAGATTTGACATTGCATCATCGTAATAATATGTGTGACATATTTAACAAGACTTACCTTTGTTTGTTATGGTATTTTGGGACTCCTGTTTGTTATGGTATTTTTTCAAGCGTCATTGTATGCATTTGCCTGGTGTATGGCAATAGGCTTACCACCTTTTCCATGGGACGTAAATGTAACCGGTAAAACGTGGGAGAATACTACGTTCCTCTGCCTACCCCTTCGGGGATGACAGGCGTGATGTTACGTTTGTTACGTCGTTGTATGTATGCAAGCTTTCTAAGCAGAGAAATTTAAATACACTTACCTTTGGAAACAAGATGGTCCAGCTTCTGGCGGGCGCAATCCACATTGACGCGCTGGTCGCCGTCCGTGGACGACAGGCTGCTGAGCGTGTGGTCGCCGTTCGCGGCGTTACGCATCTCCACGCTGCGGAGGACTTTCTGCGTCTCCAGGATAGCCGCTTCGAGCCCTGGAGGAAGAGGGTAGTAAAAAATTAACAAATGACACAATAAAGAATGATTTTAAATACTGCATTACTTCATCAAGCAAGGAGTCCACAGATAATGTTTTATTAATTCGTCTGAAAAAAATGCATACGCCATTAATTGACTGATAATTATTTGAAAGTTTATATTACAGTGTATATTACTTAAATTAATGTTTGCTATTACGTAGCTCTCAAAGATGATTTATAAACATCGTAAATAAGATAATAACTAAATGGATTAACTGTTAAAGTTTATTGTACATGTTTTATAGAAGAAAAATTGAAACATATCTTGAAAACGTCAAGTGGGTGTCATCTGTTTAAACAATTCCGCGAGAACGTACCACTAATGTCGGCCGCGGCGTTGGGTTCCCGCTGTAGGCTCCTGTAGAGTTGGACCACCTTGCCGGCGGTGCGGGTAAGCTGTTCCGTTAACGCCGAGCACAGCTGCGAGGATGACACTGGAATAAAAGAAAAAAATCATTATGGATACCTCCACTTTACTCGTTTAATCTCGACAGGGTCATCTCCATTTGCTGTGGTGATTAGATTAAATTACCAGCACCTACATTAGCGTCCTTTTGCGCCTTGACAACGAATCATTTCATATAACGTCGGTTTCGTACAATCATGTAGGTATATGTATTACTAATGCAATGAAGTATTTACGGATGCGATTGTGACTTGTCGTGTATAGGTAGATAGGTAGATAGGTAGGTATAGGATAACGTATGTAAGTGTGCAGTGGACAAGCGAGTAGACTCACGCGGCGGGTCGGCGGGCGCGGCGAGCGGTGCGGGCGGTGCGGGCGGGGCGCGCGGCCGCGCCGCCAGCCGCGCCGTCACCTCGCGCGCCTTCGCCGACAGGTCGCGCTCGCTGCCGCTGCGCCCTGACAAACCACATTGCCTCTTATTGTTTACAAAGTATTCATATACGCACCATGTGAAGCCTCCCTCACTATACATCGCACACCTTGCCTCATCGTCTTGCTCACTTTTAATATACGAGTAATATACGATATACGCAGGGTGGCTGGCGGCGGTTGAATTCGAGGAGCTGAAGGTCGAGCTCGGGGACGTGCTACTGGATAAGCCCATGTCGAGCAGTGGATAATTTATTTGGATATATTAAATAAATTAACTTATTAATCAAGCTAAAAAATAATTATGATTTATGAGCTCGCGTGATCGCCTCAGCGCTAGATAATATTAATAGTTTGAAGTTGAATAAAATGACACGACTTCCGCCAATAGTTGATGAAACAAAATGTACGAATGACCTCGCATACCTTCGTTAGTCATCAAGCTAATGAAAAGCGAAATAAAAAATCTCTCACACTAAACAAACATAATGGAAAACTCTCGATATATTTACAAGTATAATCTGATGGATTGCTAGCAGTAGTGAGCAACGTTCAATTTACATCTTTTTTACTTAAATCTCAGCTCCTTACCCAATCGCCTGGGTGTCCGATCGGCGGATGCGGCCCTGGGCCTCGGCTGCGGCGTTTCAGCGTTTCCACGCTCGTCCGCCTCTGAACTGGACTCGGATCGTGCCGCAACGTTGGCTGCGGGCGTTATTGCATGCGGTGTAAGGGTCAACTTCGCGTGACGATCAGTACATTGTGGGTATTAAATCAAGGCTAGGCTAACATCTACGAGTTAATTAATGGATAGAAAACGGTTAGGGTACTTTTCGGCATCTAATTTGATTATGGATTTTATATATGTATGTATTCAATAGCTGATTAAAATTGAATCTAAAAGTAAGCACGGCCATACTAAAAATATACTTTAGGATAAGTACCAACATGGTTAATAAGTGATGTAACATTAACAAATATGAGCCTTGCTTACTCGAAAATAAAATTATATTATCACTATTACTATAAACATTTTAAAGTATTCAAAGTGCCAAGCAACTGTAGGCCTTATTACTTGAAATATGAAGACAATATTGCTTAACAAATCAACTATGTATAATTGTGCCCACTTTAAATAATTCTTTCACCATTGGTTTTAATACTAGTAAATAGAAGAAATGGTAGGTATATCTGTCCAAGACAGTGCGATCCATGATAAGAATGAGATAGTACACAGAAATCTAACTGATGCGCTATTGGACCTTACTACGCGGTGTATTTATTCAGAACTTCCAAGTATCCAAATATAATACCTCATCTTGGCGAAAGTAGACGTTAGATTGAGCAATGAGACGCGAGTTGATGCTTTTCAGCGAGCCGATCCAAAAGAAGCAAGTAAAGAATAGCCTTGATATAGCATAACTGAGGTAAGAGGTTGTATCAATGTACATTCACGATAACCTCCACTCTAAAAGGTTGTTAATGCGTCACGCTAACAATCATACGAGGGAGAACATCTCTTGTACTGATGTGAGAAGTTATTATACGTCAACACTATGTTAATGACTCTGAGGATTATCCATTAAATAAAACTTACACTTAATAGGCTGCAGCCATACTCATTCTCGTACTGGTTTCAGCTGTAATACCCCCCTCTACCCCTACCCCCATTCTATTCTATTGCAATGAACTATTATTGCTTGCATTACGCACAGTAAATATAGATAGAGAATATCATATAACATGATGCCGTGACATTGAACGTCACATAACAGTTTTACGACTCATTATCCCGTCCTTATCGGGCATAATCTCTAGAAAGTTCTTTACAACGTGTATTTAATGGACAACCTCTAAGACGTGTGGTTCTACATAGCCACACCTACTTCTATGTGATGCAAAGCGGCAGTATTAATATTGGAGTTAGAATGTGGTAGGCAGGTACAAAAATCAAAATATATACCTGTACTATAAGCGTTGGCCAGCCCGCGCCTCCTAGCGGTGTTCGCGGCCGCCTTGTTCATAGAGCTGATCGTGGGTCGCATGATCCCCTGCGGCCTCGGGGGCTGCTGGCGCGACGGCTGCGGGTCTGACTCTGAGTCACTCTGAAAGGAATCATATACTATGCATCACCATTATCAACAGCCTGTTAAATTCACTGCTAGATGAAGGCCTCCCCTGAGAAGTTTCTACCCGTAATATATACACATACGTATGTATGTATATTTATTGAACCAAGCTTAATTCCTTATTACATAACTCAATAAAGTTACCACTAATAACCTGACAAAATCGAAAGGAAATTTATTTAGAGTGAGTATAAGAGCAAAATGAATAATAATAAAAACTGAAAGCCGAGTGCAATACAAAGCCACGTTACATGTGTTATATAATAAGTCCCACCATGGAATAGGGGGTGAGCCTATTTCCGACTACATACCTACATATATGTAAATATATAATATAATATTTGTACCTGGTTGTTTAACACACCGACGCTGGAACTCCTCGTCATGTTGGACTTGTTGTACCTGGGCGCGGGGCGGACGAACCCGCTCGGGGACTTGCTCGTGTTGGCGCTCAACTGCTGCGCCGGTTTCGATGAACCTGTTCAATATTGTTAGTTTTAGATATTTTTAGTAGCTTTTTTCTACACTTTATATATAGATGTGGCTGTAAATACTTTTTTACGATATAAAATGTATGAAAACAGTAATTTAAGACGCATGTTTTATATAATGACGCAAACATACACGGATATCCCGGGACTACATACAAACATCAGAGAGGAAACATTTGAATATATAACTTGAAATTCTTCTCCTTGGAAATCAAATGTAGGTTTCCTTTAAAAGATACAGAGTCATAATTACCTTCGTACCTCATAACTGATACGTCATTAAACAGTAAATAAAGATACGTACGTAAATAAGTTTAACACATCATCTCTCCACTTATTTATTTAAAGAGAAAATTATACTTACGCACATTTGCAAACGCACAACACGCACTCACAATCACACTCGCACATGTACTTGCACGCACACATACACGAAATATATGATTCTGGTCAATCATTACACAACAGAAAGTGAAAAAATATGATATCTTCAAATATACAACAATGTAATTTTATTATGCATAGTCATGCACACAAACACAAGGACAAATACAATCAATTATATTAATTAGTGACATCACCAGCTCTACACATGCACTGACATATTATACAACTGTTAACATGCAGAAAAAATTAAATACTGTTAGGAAAAAATATTATATGCAAAATAGCAGTTTTATTTACAAGTCGTTAAAATTTTAAAATATATACCTACATATGATATATACAATTTGAATATATTTGCTTAATTATTAATACATATTTAGTCATCCAAACTGTATTAATGAAGACTCATTAGGCCACGTACTAAATATCCAGCCCATTGCGAAGCCTATTTGTCGACTTTGTAGCACCATCATGATGTAAACAGACCCTTAACAGCTACAGGTCGTACCGACCGAATGACAGGGGTTAGTGGAAATATGAAGGATAATTATCAAACCCCCCTCACCTTTCCATTTTCCGTATAAGATTTTATTGTACTGTGTGATTAGAGTTAGACAATTACCACTGTATTAAAATCTTCTGAAAAGTCTATGAGTTAGTCAATTTTCCAGGACAGTTTCGCCGAAAGAAGAAGACGGATGATTGCCTTAACACTTCCGTTTATGAATCCTTTAAATGATCTCGTGATAAATATCGACCGATCAGTATTACCACCACCCACCGTCGTGAGACAAGTCCCTCTACCGTGTCCGTTCCGAACCCACCTTGCGGCGTCCGGGGCGCCGGAACCGGCTTGGCGGCGAGGTCCGACAGCGATATGGCGCGCCTCATGCCCGCCGCCTGCTCCTCCGCGTCCGACGGCGACAGCAGCGAGCGATTCGCTGCCCAATACGCGCACGGTTAGCACATGCGGCCACGCTCGACCCTCTGACTTGGTCGTGGAACTCGGCCGTACATTCATAAGTTATAACTTATTTCAGAATAGGGATTTATGTATATGTACGTATATACCTTCGAGAAATTTGAAACGTAATGCTATTAAACTATCAACTTTAACAATATTACGGAGCTAGTCAAACAGTACCGTCCAAAATAAGAGAACTTTTTTTAATTTGTTTATTTTAAAATGACTATTCATTCGGACCATATCAGAGTGTCGTTTTAATCGAATAGAAGCGTAAAAAAATAATAATAAGTATAAATAATAATAAATCTAATACACACAATGATATAACGTGCAGTGTGAAGACAAATAAATGCGACATTCATAAAGGATAAAACTGTAATGCAAAAATCGCAAAACATGCTGACATCGCAAAGTAAACTGTATGAAGCCTCATGGTTTGTGACATGTTGTGAAGTGCCTCTGTTAAAGTATATGTATACATATTACATATATATGAAATATAATTATGATTATATATTTTATGAACGTAGCAGGCAGATATAATTTACAAAATCAAATAGAACTCAAGTCCTATCTGAAATCGACTTGCATTCTTACGAACGATGCTATTACTAAGGACAAAGATGTTTAACGCCTTATATGCCAGCCAGTCCCTCCGAATACCACATCCTTTGAGCCGAGAACATGAAATCGGCTAATACGTAAAGTTCTGCACGGTGATCTTCAAGCAGAATTATACGCCATTTTATTTATAATTATGTCAGTGATACATTTAAAATATCTTACAGGCTACCCTCACAATAGATCACAAAAATAAAATAGAATAAAAACGCTATATAAAATTTGAATAAAGAACTTTACATCAATATGCTGACGGTACGGGAACAAATACTATGTATTTTGGAGAAAAAAAAAGCTAAATTAAATCAACCACGACATGTAAAACTATCAT
>DWME01002772.1:0-19932 GCA_018244795.1 Parelbella ahira ahira | reverse complement strand
GTAGGTACAAAGACCTTCATTGAGTGTATGTATGTACATAATATATACCTTATAATGAATAAAATAATTTGAATTTGAATTTCAATTTAAAAAATCCAGGTCTTACTATTACACCGTATACTTTTATATAAATAAAATCCCAACACAAAGTTGTCAGCGTCCCCACAAACCATTTCTATCTCCATTCCCATTCGGTAAATTTCACAACAACAGAACCATTTTACGTAATATAACTTGTACAGGACAATACCTATCGGAAATCTTATGTAACATATCGATAGCTTGCCAATTATACAGACCACTTCCCTGATCAGAGGAATTATTAATTAACAGCACAGTAAATATACAGCCTTTGCATAATTCCTAAGCAAAACTCGATTCAGTTTTCTGTTTTCTCGTTGCACAAGCTCATTTTAAACTATTCAACTCTGACTAAACTACCGAGTACGACTTATAGTGATAATCGCGCTCGATTGAATTCGCAGATATTTTTGAAAACATCTTATTATCAGTGCCTTTATTTATTTATTTGTGTACACAGACAACTTTAAAGTAAAAATAAAGAATGAGATATGTATTCATTTTTATTTTTCTATTTCCTTTCAATACGCCACGTAACACGTGACTGAAGGTTATATTCTAGGCTATCACTGATCAGCATTAGTACAAGAAGTATGAAATGTAATCATAGTGACTAGTGATGTAGTTATTAATCATATTTATTATACAAAAATTCATTTCACTCTATTCAGTTACGCATACTTATCCAGTGCGGGGAAAACAAATGAATTGATATTAAATAGCCATTGCACAACATCATACACAACATTTAGTGTCAAAAATAGTAAATAACGTGAGATAATCGTGAGGTGGGTTGCAGGTAGGTTGCTGTTCGAGAACTAAGTCGGAATAAGTCTATCACAGGAATAAACCGGAACGGATAACTGAAACCGTTGTTATCGATCGGTGAAAATATCTACATATTATATCAATCGTGTTTTTGTGTTTACTTCCAGGGCGGAAGAGCCTACATACATCAAAACCAGTTTAGAATGGCATACAGAATGAACTGAGTTATTAGTGGGAACGAAATCCTGGTGACAGTATTTTGAATTTAATTGACAAATAACTTTCAATCGCTTGATGAAAGTCCACGTTCAGTACCTCTCCATTGTAATATATAGGTACAGGATTTTTAACATCCTAATACTGGACTTAAGTGTTGGTAAAAACGTCAGAAAGTATACAATATAGGAAGAAGATATTTATGAAATCAAGCTATCGAAAAGGCAAAATTAGCGTTTAAACAGATGCTCGGAGCTGGCGCTACAAATGATGTATAACAGATTAACCAGAACACGTTTATGCTTTTTATGCATTATGGTTGCTTCATCAACCTAACTGCATAACTTTATGGGGCTGTAATAGCGAAACCAAGAAGTGGTCATTTGAATATCGATTACAGTGCGCCAGATTAGCATCTAGACGCGTTACATAACACTTTGACCGGCTGTGTTTAGATAAACACTAAACTTATCACGGGTATATAAAATGTCGCTATTGCAATTTCATTAAAAATCAATATGTAAAATTTATACAAAGCTTACAATAATCAAGTTGCTATTGCAATTTAACTTGAAATAAATATGTGAATTTTAAACAAGGCTTGCACATAAATTAAACACTAAAATTGTTATTATTATTAAAGTATATTATGTGAAATTAATGCAAAGCTTAGAATAATCAAGGAAGACATCCGCGTTAGATTTTGAATCTGATTGTATAATTACGAATTAATTATCTCTTTTTATCCAGGACGTAATTCCATCAACATTGCAACTATACTAACTAAGATTTTCGGTTGAATCTCCTTGTAAGCTTACTTCTTTCGATTCAATATGTGGCATGTCTTGCGGTCTTAACTGTTTTTCTTCGGAGAGGAAACTCGAGTCCAACAGTGGTATGATAAAAGCATTGATGATGATGATCAATAAGGATTTGTGTTTCTTTTTATATCTAGCCCAGCAAATAGGCAGACGGGCCAGCTGCTGGTAAGTGGTCACCGTCGCCTATCGACACTTACAACATCCGAGAAGTGGCCAATGCTGTGCCGGCTTTGAAGGAGAGCTCCCTGCGGTTTCCTTGAAGAAACCCATGTCATATTGCGTTTATCTTAGGATGTCTATCATATTTATAACATAAGTAATGTTTCTTTGGGGTTGTAAGTAAGTGTTAGAATAAACATCTTAAATAATTAAAATTTGCAATGGCAGAATAAGCTACATATAGGTAGTTATAATTATTTTACTAAGTCCAATATTAAAATCTAATCTCGAAAACATATGAATGCCTTTTCATCATGTTCTTATAGTTGGATCCCCAATTCTCGTAATTCAAAATATCACAGAGTTCAAATAATATAATGAATTCCGCCGTTTTCTCCGAAATTTTGTAGGTTGTTTTTCTTTGAACGCGATTACGAAATTAGGTACGATTTGGAGAAACGCCTACGCTGACTTCTTAAACAACATCTTAAATAAAAGTCGAAGTAATATCTGAATAGGAATAAAATAAAATAAGGCAAATATTAAACACACTTTGTGAAGTAATGTAGAATGTTCTCGAAACATCGACAATATGGACGGATAACAAATTTATTTCGTTCACCGTGCAGTGTTGTAAGCTACTTCCTACATCAGCCCGTATACATGTAATTAGGGACGCCGGAGTCACGATGAACGAAATTGATTATTATACTTGTGCATTTAAGCACCCAAAGGGTTAATTCTAATAATATGCAAATCACAGTCAATCCTGCTCTAGCCAGGATTTGGACAAAAGTTCGCGAAATAGATATGAATTATATATAATATATTAAATTATTAAGACTGATTTTAGAAACATTACTGATATTTAACCAAAATTAAAAATTGTATTTAATATTAATAATATTACTGATATTTAATAACAAAGACCACTTTCACATGAACGCTTAAAACTAAAGTACAATCTGACAAAAATAAAAAACGATTCTCAACGCTAGTATGAAATAAATCTCCAAGGAGAGAATTATGCAAGTGCAAGTAACAATGCGACAGTAGTGGCTATCGGCGGGTACGTTGGACCGCGCGAATGCGTCCACGCGCTCCAGTTGCTGCAACGGGGAAGTTGACTTCTTAAACGCTAAATATCGTGTTACAGTTTTGCATGCTTAAGTAATGTCGACAAAGTGCTGCTTTAAACTGTTAAGTAATGTCCTTTAAATGAGCATTAATTAAGGGAAACAGGTAGCTTACTAGATGTAATAGTATTCGTTAGGCAATCCAGGAGACGATCGAGACAAGCTGATGGTGATGATATTAAATTAGCTTCCCTGATCAATGATATCGTCCAATTGAAAGTTAATTTGGGGAAACCTTAGCATATCAGGTATAACGAGGTTCCTTAAAGACGGCCAATGTCCAGCAGCGTAATAAAGTAGGCTGATGATGATGATAAATATTGATCGTGATTTATTGTTTGACTAATGTCGTCTATAGGAGACTTATTTGGGAGAGAAATACGGATTTGTAATGTAATTACGCCTATTAGGGAAGCTTATGTTCAGAAGTAGATTGAGACTGGCTTATGATGATAATATTTATTATGTGTAGATTACCTAATTCCACGATGCGTATTAATTAAGGTACATAATACTGAGACCAAAGCGTCTATTTTACATCACCCTCAAGGCCTCCGACAAGCCTTCAGGACTATTATATAATCTTAATAACCGTGACCGAAACAAGTAGGTACGGAGAACGTAAAGTTCCACATTTACATTTGCATAGCAATTTATAAATTGTATATAATTTTCCTAAATTCCTTTCAAACTCAACAGGGCAGAAAAAATAACAGTCAAGTTTTAAATTCAGAGAACAGTTTTCGCATTAAATGATCTACATCTGCAAATATTCAAAGGTTAAGAACTGCCTAACGTTGTGAATGAATAATAAGTTAATCTTTAACATTTTAACGAGTACTTTACAAATATTACTAATTCTAGGTCAACAATTTAAATTACTGTAACCAATCGACACCAAGAACTTTGCACACCATAGATAAATAAATAATGATATAATAGACGTCAACAATTGAGACCAGAGCACAAGGTCGTCAGTATGGCACGATCGTAATGATCAAGTCATAATTATACGTTCACGCTGATCACAACTAGGAAATCCTGGAGCATGGGAACGGACATAAATAATATGAACCCATATCCATATCTGAAATAGTATCTGTAGTGCAATATTTTTCAGGCTTTCGAAATGCCAGCAGTAGGACAAACAAACAAGATCAAATTTGTCTATATATTTTTCTATTTCGTATGCATTTGTAGGTAGCAATATTGTGTGTCATATTTTGTTCGACAAATATGAAACCGACATACGATATTTGATTACGCAGTTATTTCTTCCTTCTTAGATCGTAACGTGTCTTGGTATATGATCTATATTGTATAATGTACAACCGTCAGATCCAGTTCTTGGTTTCGCATTTCGGAAGGAATTAATACGTTCAGTAGAACCGTGGTTATAGATTCGAAAATCTATTATATCTATATACTGCAATTCTTGGTAATAATTTTGGGAATTTGTAAGGGCTGAGCGCTTTGACTAGGCTTAGATTGAAAACTATCAACAAACTGGTCACTATTCCTTGTTTTAAGTTTCACATCATAAATTTACAATTCTATAACCATAATTACAGCCGTTATTTGTTCCCCAAATCGCACTACTTGTAATAAACATAATTGTACTCGTATTTAAAAAAGAAGTATTTCATTTATTTGGAGAAAAAGTGCTAGACAAATATTACTTCTATTTAAGGATGAAGAAGTAGTCATTTTATTTGGATACAGTTTCGACATTAACTTTTAACTAGGGATGACAAAAGAAAAAATAGTGGCGTTTTTACGATCATAAAAAACAACGCAAATCTTACTAAATACCTGAAGAAATTGCGATTCGATGGGAGTCTATCGATAAGACAACAGACTAACCCCTGTGCTGAAAATTATTATAAAGAATAAAGTTTTGTGAACGGAACATAATATGTTCGTCGTTTTACAATAAACCTATAAATAAGCTCGTTCCTAATTTACTATGGAGTGCGCGAAAATTGTTGCCAACTGTTTTCCTTATAGCTCGGCAATAATATTCCTTATAGCGGTATGGCCATAGTTATGGTCACATAAGTATTAGAATCTAGCAATATGGTCTTGCCAATCTAGGATACGATTGCATAGTTGCGGCCGGCTTCAATAGATATGCGCGTTATTCCATACATATGTAATGTTGCAGCAGATATTTGTAGTTAATCACATTGTATCAATGTTCAGTCCTAATTACGACGGAAATAGCTATTTTTATTTGCGCAATCCATATTGTGTAATCTCATTGAATTTGTTGTTCATTTAAAGCTTTAGGGCAAAAAGATAGCTATTCTTTCCTTCACTTACCCGTTTACTTATTAAGAAGAAGAGTTCAAGCCGTGAGAAAACCATTTTGTTTGTACGTACGCAGCTTCATAATACTAAAAGAATAATCGATTGGGAGCGTTGACAAAAATAGGAACAAAACAAACAAATTGGACATCTATGCAGAAATGGGGGACGATGATAGGCTGGTGTGTGAATAAAAAAGACAAAATAAAGCGTGGTGCACAATTGTCGCTGTCTGCACGAGAGGAAATGTCCACTTGGCTTAAGGGCATCATGCGGGCCGTTAATTTTATTGTTAACCCGCGATCGTCGGGAATTAGTTATGAGTACGTATTTTGAAGTGGTAAAGATTTATTTTGAGCGGACGGATGTGGCAATAATAGGGTCTGATATGTCCACAGCAATAGGAGATGTGCGAGTTATCGAATTATAGTAAGTGTTGTATGAATGTACGAGTTTGGACGTTTGGTGTTGATTTATTGGCGATAATATTGTTATTGCCAATATTTATTAATTGTGGTTTTTAATCGATTTGATTTTTATTCTTTATATCTTAAATAATACAGTTTTACAATTACTGAGATTAAAGGTTTAAATTTTTAATTGGTTATACTTAAATACCTCGTTGATCGAGTGATTGCAAGAGCGACTGCCGATCGGGTGTCCTAGGTTCAAATGCCGGGTCAGGTAATATTGGATTTATCTGATTTAGAATTTTTAGTAGAGAATCGGAGTCAGGATTTATATGGTGATAGGCTCACCACCTATTTCAATGGACGTAAACGTAACTGGAGAAACGTGAGAAAACACTACACTCTTCTGCCTACCATTTCGAAGATTAAAAGCGTGAAGTTACGTTATAGTTGAATAAGACTCCTTACTGATAATAATAAAGGTGTGGTATTTAGCAATTCTAAGGAGGCTGAAAGTTTCCTTATCATGGCATTCCTATATCCTATGCTTCTATAACGCATTCAGCAGAATAAATGACTGTCGTTTGAAGATAACAATCAGTGACATAATCCCTAACGTATTCTTTGAAACAGGGACAAACCTACTGTTTAAAATTTCCTACTACCGATAAGTTACCTAACACACTCAATATTGCTTAACATTGCTGATCCTATATAAAGTTAATGCGTGATAAATGTCACTTTAGCACTGTAATGTACAAAGTTATCTCTTGTTTCTAAACTATGCTTATGAATCAATTAAAATGAATATTTCGTCCTTTTTGGAACCCAATCAATGCTGAAATTTATAAAGTCTACTTACGTCAATATTCTTCCGGCTTCTGGATTCCTGTAGATGTCGCATTTGTGTAGCGGTCTCGAGGGATCTCCCGGGATGAACTGACCGGTCCTTTCGCAAAGCGCCCGATGGATCTGGAACTGGAGTATGGTGCTCACGAAGTATCTGTAGACAAGATAAGGAATTATCACCTAATGTTTGCGGAAGAATTTTAACATTGGTTTATATCAGTTGATGTAATATCTATCAACACATGTCTGGTTTGGGAAAGAAAAGGGAAATTTCAAAAGTAACCATATTTTTAAAATCTATGTAAGTGAAAACGAAATCTACCTAAAATATTAATACGTATGTAGGTAAATTGATTAATGTATAATGATTAAAATGCCTTATTTGAAAGGACATATGGCACCAAAAGCATCGTAACGCGATTTTTAAAGGTGATCCTCAAAAATAAGATGGTATCAAATTGATTGACTGTGACTTTAAAGTATTTATGGTTCTATAAAAACATCAGGGAAGATATATGGGAGTTTTGCTACGAAATGTCTTTATATCACGGATCGTGTCATTTGTCAACATTTTTTATGTTATGGAGATGAGTATCCGACGTTACGTCATTATCCCTATGACTTGTAATTGATCGTTACGTAAGTGAACGTCGTATTATAAATAAAATAAATAAACTTCTATATGAAATTAGTGATCGTTATATAGCTATTCATGATTAGTATGAAAAAACGTTCCATTTACATATTTTACAAGAAGTGTTTGAAAACGTCGTTCAGACATATAAAACAAGGTATTATGTTACAATTCTTCGTAGATATTGTTAATCATCATTATCAGCCTATCTCACTGCTGCTCCACTGCTGGACATAGGCCGCCCCCAAAGAGCGCCATCGTGCCCATAAACCCCCATGAATATATATTGTTGAATATGAGATTAATTTAACAAAAGAGTTTTTCTTTACGCCTCTACGAACATTAATATTTTTAACGGCACCTTGTTTTTAGTCTAACAATTCATTTTCCGCTTGTCAATTATTTATGAAATATGTAATATTATTCCGGCCACTGAAATTATGTGAAACGAACTGTATTATTAAAATTGATTGAGTTTTATTTACTCACGATTTTATTTACTCCGTTCGCTCGTGACCGGACTGCACGGAAGCGGATCGAAGTGTCGGTAAGGGTGTGGAATAACTTATTGTTATTTGGGTTGCGGTTTCATTCTCTCTTCACTGTTTTCCTTTAGTACAAGTTAGCCATAGTTTAATTTATTACTTTTAATAGTTGATACATAAAGAAGGCCCAGGAGCGGAAGGTGTCGCGAAGATGACGGTAGGCCTATGTCTAGTAGTACATTCAGAGGCTGTAGATGAATCGTTAATATATTTCAAATTAATCGTTTGTGTAATACAGGTGTGTACAGGTTCTAATTTGTCTTACTGTGTTTAGAGTTGTTAAATTATTTTACTTCGCATTGCATGTTTGCAACGACAAATGAAACGAAATCTTAGGCAGGATAATAATAATATGTTACTGTATTACATCTTTCTGTATAGAACGTGAAGGCCGTGATTTTGAGGTCACATTTTTTTTATACGAATATATATGAATCAATACAAGGACACCTACAACCAGTGATAGTATTAATTAAAGTCTTAAGTTACATTTTTAGTTACAAAACGAAGTAAATGTTGCGTCCTGAGTTCGGTAAAGCTTAGTAGAAGAGTTGAAGCTATCGTATGTTTTTCGTTGCTTTCATTCAAGTGCTTTGGGAGTATTACATCGAAGGAACTATAGGACCTACTTTAAGACTGTGTAATGATGCTATTGAATACTAATAAGTAGTTGAGCAATGCTTGAAATTCGACGGTAACTGAATAAATTTTAAATTTGAATGTTAGTGTGTTTCTTATGTTAAAGAACATGTCTTGTTATGTTTCTATCAATCTTTATGCTACAGGTTCACCAGTACCACTGACTATTGTATATTTGAAATTGACGGCATGAACGTAAACAATGAATCTGTTCTTTTATTAATTGTAATGTGGTATTAAAACATATTGCATAATATGTGTTAACTTTCGATATTCCATTTTTATATTAACTTTAACTGCGTCAAATCTGATGCTGCCTTGTGTGCGCATTCTTAAAATGGGAACAAAGGTTTCTAGTCAAGTATTGATACATATGTAGATAAGGAGGTAGGCACTCGATTAACCTCATTAATTTGATTGGCAGAACCAAATATGTGCAATTATAATTACATGCACGTTTTGCTAAAATGCGCGTATGCGTGTTATGAATGATAAAATGCTGCATTTTTAATTACTCAGAGCAAGTGTTACTAAAACGATAGCTCAGATACACGTAAATAATTCGCCGGTTTAATGGTCAGCGAAACTGACTCCTGAACTGGCAGTTGTCGATTCGATTTGTAACCGCGACAAATAATTGTTCGAGTGGAGAAGATGAGTTTTACTAGAATATTTTTTTTTAGAATTTTGAGTAACATTTTAGCGGCTACAAAGATAAATAATAGCCGTTGATAATTGTAATTTATTATCCAAACAATATGGAACAGTACATATATACATTTATGTACATGTGTGTTTGTTTGTTAATTACGTTTCCGATTATTTACATGCCTATCTGTTCATACTGTGTTTTATGGTTTCCATGAAAATTACAACATAATTAAGGAAAATTTTAATTAGGCTATTAATTTTAAAATTGTTAACTTTTCATTATTAATTATATTGGTTTCTACATGTTTAGCTCTTGTTATGATATCTAAGGATATTTGGCTGATATCCTTCTTCAAATCAATCGTTAGGTTAGGAATCAAACCTACATCCCTCTGGCTTAATATTAACTACGGGACCAGCGCGTTCAACGATTCATTAGAATCGTTGATGACTTAATCTGTCAGGAAATATCCTACATAAACATTTATGTAAAACGAAATTCTCAGACCATTAAAGCTACATCGTTGAATCACATTAATAAAAAAATAAATTTGCCTCAGTTTTTGGTATAATAGGCCATTTATATTCAGTTGTATGGATTTTGTGTTGAATCAATAAATCATTCCCGCTGTGTTGAACTATTTGTTTTCTTGATTGAGATATAATGGAACCGTGTTAAAGATAAGTAACACATTTGTAAAGGTTATTCGATTGATTTATATATAATACGTGTAAAATATTTGACTCTAATTTAATTATTGATAAAAATAAAAATATTCAGATATCACTTAATTTAAAAATGCTTCAGATATTCTAAATTAAATTGTGTATAATTTTTTAAAGTATAAAGTGTTTTTATCTTATATTGTTTTCATTTGTGAGACTTCGAGACTACGGCCACGAATTACAGGCTTTAGACAGCTGACTTACAGGGAATAGAACTGTTCTCTTGTTTTAATTTTAAGATGTTCAATATATCCGTGGAAATGCTTACAATAATATCTGAGGACATCACCACACACTGCCATCTAATCCCGAAGTCAGCATCTCGAGAACTTGTGTTATGGTGACCTGGCGGCTGATAAACTACACGACGATTACAATGTCCACCGCCCGCACCACTACAACCATCAACAGCCTGTCCAAGTCCATTAAATAAAAAAAAATATTGACGACCTCTCTGACCGCTGAAAGATTTATTCCAAAAACTTCCCTCATATAATATATTTAATATTTTTATTATGAACAGATTTTTCCATAACAAAATGTTAAACTATGTAAAAGCAACGTGAGACTCTCTATAAACTGTCGAACAATAATGTTATGTTAGCATTTACTAACAAATTAGCATTTTGCGGTTAAAATAACAAAGAAATATACGAACGTAGGCTTTGTATGGAGATTTGATTGAACATAATGTGATGTAGAGTTAGAATCATGTAATGGTAATATATTTGTTGATGAAGGCATAGGTCTATTTTCAACGAACTGAACTGATTTGCAAGTTAATATTGTAATATGACCGCGTAGTATCCTTACAGGGCAGGTGAAGAACATCGTTTATAAAAATACGTATCTCCCTTACAGACCTGAGATGTTTCTTCATAAGTGCTGTAAACGTTCAACTTTAACAAGCACACAGCGCTGCCAGTACATTTTAAAATTTACCAACAATCTCAAAAGCAAGAATAGAGAGAGCGCAATAACGAAAATGAAAATGTGAAATTTATTAATCGAATATGCATTTTCGTGCACTTTGTTGCTTTTAACTTCGCTTAAATTGTACCAACGCTATTGAGACATAAGCGTTTTTCTACACACTTTATTCCAAATACTATATTTCAGTTTTATCTCCTGTTTTTTTATAAGTTCCAATAATAAAATACGTAGTATTGATAATAATGAACTAAAGAAAATCAATTGTGGAGCGACGAAAACGCGAGCAGTATTGTGAAAATTCCGATTTCAATACTCTCCGTGGACTTGATAGATTTTACTCAGACGTTAACAGGCGATCGGCCGTAACTTTCACGTCAGCTTTATTATACTATGTACATATGTATATTGTAACACAGTGAGTGCAGCTTGCACCATGGCTCGCCGCCGTACCGGCGCGGGCGGTAGGACAAGTCGCAACAGGAAACTGTTTGTTGACAGGCTAAATATAACTCGACTCCTGCATTTTTCAATAGGACGTAACATGTTTTGCTGTCCAGTTAATTACTTACTACCTATGGTATTATGTGGCAAATAGCAAGATATATTTAATAATAAGTTATTAACTGTGTTTTTTGAATAATTCCAGTCACACACAGTTAGATACGCACGCACGCAGATATATGTGTACATATGTATATGCAAATGTATAAGATGAGAGAGGAAGAAGCAAAAGAGAGAGACAAGTAGGTACATTTTGTTGTAAACTTATTTACAATACAATTGCAATAAGTGAATTAAAATTGTATACTTCGCGTGCTACTACAAATTTGAATAAAACAATATCTCAAGAAAAAATCGACACCACGGTCAACTCAACCCTAAAACAAAATAATCACGACCCTAAAAAAATTCGACCAGAGCGACATGGAGCAATATGATAGAGTAATAAACAAACAATACTTTGGTAGATAAACACAAGACGTTACATCACGCCTCTAATCCCCGAAAGAGTAGACATATACCAGGCACAGATCCAAGCTCGGAGTCACTACTAGAAATTACAAATTAGAAATATCCTATAGCACCCGATCCGGGATTTGAACCCAGGCCCTCCCGATGGTAGTCGCGCATGCAACCACTCGACCAACGAAGCAGTCAAAACACAGGATGAACAGTATTAAACATATTGTACAGTGAAAACGTACTTGTTTAAAGTAGTTACCAAATACGTGAAGTAATTTGATGAATGTGTTTTGATACGGACGCGAACGAAATTCCCAACATAACTGGGTTTATGTAAGTGAAATGATTTCATAACAAAAATAATAGTCGGCCAGCGTATGAAATCATCGTATGTTCAGTATACGGCACATCGTCATCAATCAGTCATCAGTTACCTAGGGGTGCGAGGAATCAGTGCGAATTGTTCATCATTTACTTCGGAGTGAGTTTATGTAACGAGATTACGGTGCGGTGTGAGGCTATAAGCTTAGCGTTTGTAATAAATAGCAACGAACAAATATTTTATAATATGTTTTTTTGCTGAGAATAAATGTCAGTTTGTATTGCTCAATGTAACAACCGCTTTTTGTATTGTAGAATTGAGAAAAACTCGAATATATTATGATATTATCAGAGAACTAATTACATTGTAGTAGAAATACTCAAAAGGTTTTTAAATAAAAACATTATTAAATCTGTACATGACGTAAAAATTCATAATTTGATTCGCGGTATATATTTTAAAAACATATGCTTTAAAGTAATCCGCGATCTATTATTTTAGCCCATTTGAATATACAATGGATGTAAAAATCTAGGTATTTAATTTTAACTGTGTTAATAACGACTCTATGATCACAGACTACAGAGCAATTATTTAACATTCATAAGCGTATTAAGTAATTAGTAAAATAGCAAAAATATATGCACAATTCCTAACTGGCTCTAATGGATTCTAATCGATCTGATTAGTTGCATCTGATTAGTTGCATATCGCTATAAATGCTATTACATATTCAATTAATTGAAGATAAAACTACACATTAACACATATGTACTTAAGGATAAAATTATATAGATAAATTCATATTATATAAAATCAAACATTTATTTCCGTTGGCTTCTACACTCAGGTCGGGTTACGTTACGGGTCAATAGAGTGTTGAATGTAGAAGAGTTGTGTCAGGTCTGCAACAATAGATACTCTACAATATATAATATGTGTAATTGACACTCGGTGTCTTCTGCTTACCCCACAAGTGAGCTGGACTGATGGACATAATATAAATATACTCCTAACGTACATCTAAGCCTAATCTAACTGATAGATGCCAATATTTTACACCCGGACAGAACAAATACTTGCGCTTTCCCTACGAGGGAATCACGGGTTGCTTTTTTATGATATGACAGGCAAGGATTTCGCCGCGATTCCGCCTGATGGAAAGCGCAGTTGCGTCGTAAGATGAAGCACGCCTTCTAGAAGCCTATTCAAAACAAGGGTGTTTTGAAGAGTTATGGCTTCGTAATCAGATTCACTGGCCACTTGACCAATGGACCATTGGATACATTTGAAAATCAATTCTCAATAAATTTTTCGCCATTAACGTACTTCAAAAATGAGTCATATTACGTAGTAATAATAATTACACTCAAATTGCACTGCACTGTTGGTGTAGTAGGTATGTTATACGCATATGGAAAAACGCGTTAATATTTAATGTGTTCCGTCTCACACTGTTAACTGACCGTCGACTGACAGTAAAGTAGTCACGCAGGATTGTTCAGTGATTTATTGACATGCAATTGTTTTATCATCTAAATCGAAAAACCGGATTCACATGCAAAATTACGATATACATACGTGAATACATAATTCAAATTGCGAAAGTAAATAACAGAAACGTTACGTCCGACAAGTAAATATACGGAACTTATATTTTGTCCAGCATCTAACTTATTCGTTCAAATGACAGTGTTGAATGTACAAGAAGAATGTCAGGTCAGTGGAAATATTTGGTACTCGCCGTTTTCTTCCTATCCTTCGCGGAACCTGACATGATAGTGAAATAACAATAATAAAAACAAATATATGCAAAAGCATAACTGCCTCGCTGTTCCAATGTTTCCAAGCACGACTGCTGATCGAGAGTTCCTGGATTTGACCATCGGGTCGAGTCCTATCGAAGTCTGCATCTATGCCTGGTATATTGCAATAGACTCATCTCATATTCCACCGTAGGCGTTAAACACAACTAATAAGCCTTGAGAGTGTACTGCACTCCTGTGTCTACCTCTTCGGGAAATTACATGTGTGATGTTATGTCAAAAAACTTTATAACATGATTAGTTGGCAATTTCACCGCTACATTTAATTCATATAATATTTAAATAATATACCTAGAGAATACGATTAAAATCAAAATATATGAAACAATACGATTTCGTTACCAACATCAGAAGGCAGTATTCCGCAAACTCAACCTATTTTATGTAATGAACGACTTCAGTAGTCTAGACTATACCAGACCTGTCTCACTCATAGTGTTTGTTAACATTTTCATATAACATAACAATGATAATGTTATAGTAAAATTTACTAAGACTGTAATTCATAATGTGTAAGTATTATTGTATAATAATATGGCACTGTATAATATTATGACTGTGACCCTTCTCATTCTGAGAGGAATCCCGTCTCCAGCAGAGATACGACAAATAAAACGGGTTGAGAAAAAGACAAGATTCATTCTCTTACCAAGAATACTTCCGTTGCACTCCTGTTTAGAACAATCTCCCTTGTAATAAAAAGAACCTATCTATATCTTTAAAGACATATTTTGTTCTTTGCGTTTTATTCTATTTTCGAACTTATCCTTATAAATCAACTTCGAAACAGCTAGTTTCAGTTAGGAGACTGGCAAACGAGCTAGTTATATCTAGTTTCGACTCGTTATAACTAGTGTATATATACATATAACAAACATGTTACTGTCTGTGTTTACTTAATCTACTTCGTGTCTGGTCCCCGTCTGTGCGTTAGTTCCAGCTGGCTGTTCCATTTAATTGACTCCTGATCGTATAACAACGTGTTACATATCATTATGTTAAGCCGCGATATCCCAGCGGGTTAAAATTTTGATTTTGTATTGATACTCTAAACCATTTTTCCTATACAGAAACTTATAATCTATTTGGCTCGAACACTTTTCAATGAACTACAGAATTGTTATTTCCGCTTCAAAAAATTTGTGTTACTTTCGGGTGTTCATTCGAAATAGCAGCAGGTTTTTTTAAATTAAAGCAAAAGTAGGTGTGTGCTTGTAAAATGCTTTAATCTGATAACCTTGTTCAAATTTTTAAACCTGAAGCGCTGGTATTTTTTTAAGAATTAGGGTTATCATCTCTCATTTATCATATTTCTTGGTTTTCATCACCTCCATTAAATGATTTTGAAAGAAAAAAATTAAAAATTTCAAACATTATGGCAAACTATTAAAAACAATCCAATAAAAAAAGTTTGTAAAATGTTATGTAGGCAACTAATTTGCAACAAGAAAATAAACGATATCTCAATATCATATTTATTTATTTTATTTAATAACGCATTAACTTTCTATACATAACTACATTTTTTGTAATATTGACTACTTCGTTGGTCAAGTGATTGCAAAGCGCGACTACTAATCGAAAAACCCTGGGTTCGAATCTCAAGTCGTGTACTATCGGATTTTGTATTTTTAAATTACATTTGGTAACTGGTGAAACATGGGAGTGTACTACACTCTTTTGTGTACCCCTTCGGTGATTACATGGGTAATTTACGTTATTTTTGTAGTTATTACCTTAGTTGCGAAAGTAAGTTAGTTCCCACTAAGTGCCAGATAGTTAAAATTATACAAATTCGCTTATCTCCAGTAATGTGCGAACGAGCGGTCAACCGACCGAATAATCGCAGCTAAGCGCGCTTGCGCAACAGTTGATATGCCGGAAAAATCGCAAGCTTCTAAACTCACTAACGTATTGTATTGCATTTAATCACAAGATGGCCGAGTTATTCAAGGTTTGCTTATTATTTCTTTATTATTTCTTTATTAGCTACATCGAGTTATCTAATTTTGTCTATGTTAATTCCTAATAACGATAATATGTACAGATAATAATTTATACAAGGCTATTTGATAACCAGGTTAGAATTAATAACTTTATGATTGCTATTCATTATAAGTACCCGCAACAATTTTCATCATTCTCTTCCGTTTTCTTGACAAAAACTTATTGAATAGGATCAAATAAATCACTCCAGATAGGATCTAATTGAATCTACGCATCATTGGACCTAATCCTAAAGTTCAATAACCAATATTTATATTACGTAATTTTGGACATCATATTTCACATGTTAGGTGTTTCTATTTTTTATTTGTTATATGATTGTGTGATTATTGTATTTTATGATTTTTTATAAAATGTAGAGAGAGTATGTTAGGCCTGTAAGGATAAATATATTTGGAAAGTGGTACTTTCTGCCTTTCCCGCAATGGGTTTAGCGTGTCAATACCTTAGTAATAATATATTAAAATACAAATGTGCTCACAGCTCTATCACGATTGTGGATCGCAAGCGATCGTAAAGTTAAGCAACGTTGGGCGCGGTCAGCTTTTGGGATGGGTGACCGTTGGTGGTTTTAAATATAATTTTCGAGCTTCAAACTGTATTTTTTTAGAAATACACTTTGAAAGGTACAAAATAAAATAGCTATCAAATGTGTTATATAAATAATCATCATCATCGATCATCATCATCAGCCTGTCTTGATCATACTACTGGACACAGGCCTTCCCCAATGAGCGCCATCACGCGTTGTCCTCGGCTTGGTAAAATAACATATTTTTAAAATACTGTCTAATATGTAACAAATAATTATTGTGACCACTTTATCAGACCCATCGGACGGAGAAAAAAAATCCTGATGACAGTTTAAACCATATAAGTAAAACCGGTTTTACCAACGTATAGTTGACATACTTATCATCTGAATTGTTCCATCGTAAGCTATTTACTATAAGCGATCAATGTTTTCCTAAATCAGGGTTGTTCACTTTTACAATAAGATTTTTTTTCAATGCTTATAAGTTTTTATATGTACGCATATAATATATTTGTTATGCTAGCCGGTAACAAAGTTTAAAAAAGTAAGTATTGATTGGTTAAAAAAAATATAAAGGTAGAAAGCCGGTCGTTGTGAGTTAGATTTCCACACCAAAAATTTTTTGGGTTGTCACACAAAGAAACGATTGTGTGATAACCACAATTACCGTTTGTTTTATGTATTGATAAAAAATATCTTCGCAATTAGCATATACCTATTACGTTGCAGAGGCTCTTTCTAATTTAAAATAAGATGCTCTTGTGTATGGCCCTTGTTTGTATTTATTTATCGATTCTTTAGCGCGTCAACCAGCATTTGGCCTGCGTTGTAGCCTATGTTCCTAACCGGTCTCATTTTGAGAGGAGACCCGTAATCACCATTGAACGATAAAGGAGCGGTTGACGTTTTCATCACACTTATATTATTATTATTACTCTTTAGCCCATTTTAGTCCAACAAGTCATCAAAGGACCGTTATTTTGATTGACGCGCTGTGACGTCACCACACGCGTAACACCGCTTCCCAATTAGGTACATAAACATCCTATAAAGCAGGTATGCGGGAAACTGCATTTAAAATTTATCGCGTGGATCTCGTACGTGCGCAGAATGCTAAGCGGTCGCGAGGAATTTTAGTTTTTATGTAATAGCGGCAATATGTGTCACTATCGCCTGCTTCGGAGAGAACTTGATTTGGTTCGTGATATGCAAGCAAGATGAGCATCTAAATGTCCGATGGAATTCGGTTAATGGACCGAAGAATACAGAATGCTCTTCCTGATATAGAAAGAAGCCTGCACCATGCTGTCCCAGTTGGGATGAGACAGGGTAGTAACATCATAACGTTACAAATATACGTTGAATACAGACCACAAGAAAAGTCTTATTATTTAATGTTAATTATTAAGATAATTTATATTTTATATATTTTTTCTCCTTCATATTCTAACAAGGGTATTAGAATTGACTTCATAACGTCCTCTCCGAAGCACATAGTCCTCACAAAAGGTCAACCGTTGCTCTCCTGCTTAGTAAATCTACTGTTTGCGGTGTGACTTGTACAATCATTATACATATATTACTCGCGATTTTGCACTCAGCACCGCGTAATATCGATAAAGGTCAAGTAGTAGCTCACGTCCTTCAAAAAGCTACTGTTTTTAGTGTTACATTCGCGATACATCATTAGCGATTTGCGACCGCAACGGTGCTGTGAGGTCAATCGTCAGTACATAGGAGTACCTCCTAATCTGGCAAGTTGAGCGTACGCTCGAGCGTACTTGCCAGATTCGCCCTTTGACGGTGTCGACACTAGTTGTTCCGTTCTCGTACGTGATCTGCGAACGATATGAGAGGAAAGCCACTGCTACGGTACCTTGAAGAACCAACGCGATCTCATTGACTAACAATCAGCTAATTCTGTATGGGTAGTGTTCATATATTAGTGTCCTCGTCCATTCTGAAGTACAAGATTAGCGCTTGTGTTTTATTTAGTACTGCAGATTCATTGGATAGTCATGTGTTTTTTTATATGGGAGTAAAAGCCTGAGTGTCATGACTCAGGACACGTCAACCTATAGGACTGGTTGTGCCTACGACGGTTGTCTACAGTTCGATACGATAAACACGTTTTCTTATGACCGTACCTAAAACTCCCACACAGCCGCGCTGTCAACCTCGAACTTCCTGCTGCAATTAAATGTATAATTACCCTGATTCCTATTATACATTGGTAATAATCAATTAAACGGGTTTACAATAATCGTTCCGTTGACGATATGAAGGTGACGTGTCATTATACAGACAGGGCGATCGACCTTGGGGCCCTTTCACGAGCCTACCGACTCATATTGTCGCAGTAAGAATTAATACATTCAAAGACTGGTTTACTGGTTTACTGAGCATGTTTGATTCATCAAGAAAGAAGCCTAATGATATACTAGAGAGGTAGATTGCACTCATTTATGTCTATAAACTTATCAATTTTTTTTGATTCAGGGAGAGATTGATTTTGATAAGCCTTCGCAATCAGTGTACGCTTATGAAAATATATATATATATATGATAGATATATTCAGCACTAGGTGCCCTCTGCCTACCTCATAAAGAACCTGGCGTTGATATACCATTATAACAAGTCCGACATATCCTGTTTTTGTACCTTTTGCGCAGCGTTATGAATAAATTGAAATGATGTTGCAAATTTACAAAATCTTGCAAACAAAAAGCTGATGTTATCATAAATATTACACATATAGTCCGTAAAAAGATTTCACTTATATAAGCTGTTATATTTTGGATCGCATTCTTTTTTACTTTGATGCGTTCAGGTCAAGGAACATCAGCTAAAGTGATATCATTATTGAATTTCGAAAATCGAAAGCACCAATATAGAAATGATTCGCAATCACTATATGTGTAGGAGTTAAGATATTGTAAGCATTATTTCGTTCAGCGAGCTATTATTAGAAGGCGTTGCTTCATTTTATTGATACACGGAGTTAAGAGACTCAAATCTTGTGTACTTTAAAACATTGATTTTTGAAGAAGGAATGCCCTTTTGTAAAAAGGCCTCATAAAATAACTCCATGCTACTTGTCTTATATTATATAATTTATATTATAGTGCATTTATAACACGCTTTTTTATAGCCTTAATCAGCTTATGCTCAGTTTTAAGTAAAAGAATGGGCTCAAGATGAACAAATTTCATTGTGCATTATCACGATTCACCTTTAATGTTCCACTTCTCACTATGGAATAGGAGATGAGCCTATTCCCATATACTGGACGCGAACCTAAAGTTCGACCTTTCGAAAAATAATCCTATAGTACCCGACCCGGAAATCGAACCCAGGTCCTTTCGATCAGCAATCGCGCTTTATAAACACTCAATGTACGAGG